>SOPF01026748.1:0-63482 GCA_012979155.1 Hypericum perforatum | reverse complement strand
ATTCTCGGACTCAAACTTTTAATAACTCAATATTTTACAAAGAAAAAAATCATATTTTTTGTGCTCTAACTTTGAATTGGATACAAAGTGAAGAAAATTATTTTAGAAGTTGTGGAATGAAGAGGGGTTACTTGCAATTTTTTGTTGACAACACTTACGTACCTTTTATGTAATAGTAATACCAACATGCTTCGTATGTAGTGTATTTTTCAAATTTTGCGACAGTAACATTTCCTATTTATGACGTGCTGTTTTTTTTTTTCATGTTAGTCTCCATGTTTTCGCATTTTTCACACAAAAAAACTCTGCATATTTTTTATTCCTAAAAACGTTTAGAAAAAAATTATTCCAAACCAATCCAACCCTCATAAATGACAACTAATGTCTTTCTTTTGTTCTATTAAACAATTTCAGATCCTTGCTCCTTGCAGGATTTCGGGAAACATTGGTCAAATGTTTTTAGTTTATCCATTTCGTGTCTTCCAATTTTGTTGCCTGTCCTTTATTATCCTCTTTTCTTCTCATTCGTCGTATTTGTACCGATCAAAGACAGAAATTAAGTACTGCGATTAATATAATAAAGAAAAGAGAGGAGGATTCACATTAAAAATTTTGTGGGAAAAAACTTAAAGATCTCTGAGTTTTAAGATTATATTCAAAGGTCCTCTAGTTAGCATCTCAACTCTCGTCCCTGGTCACTTTCGATGACGAGCACCAATTTCCACCTCTGCATGCAACGTCTCCCTCTCTCAATTTGGGATGTGGCATCCTCCCTCTTTCATCTCTCATCCCAAGTCACCGTCGTCGGCAAGGAACAAAAGGCAAAATAAGGCGAGCCACTGCCGCATCTGTGATACCCAACAACTCCTCCGACACAATACAACCAAAATGTTTATTGATTTTCTGGAAATTTCACACATAACTTGGGTTATCTTTTACCGTGGTTTGGGTTGAGGTCATTATCAAGGATATATTGATAATCTTGGGACTAAACAATTCGATTTCTTATAACTCACGGACTATTTTACTAACTAGAGTAGCTATGAGCGCAATACCTTACAATTCAAAGAACTTTAAGATTTTTTCCCCCAAAAATTAATATATAAAGGGTATACTTACCGAGTTTTTTTGGTGTTACTGTGCATGATTGTTTGCGAATTCGATATTAAATTATTATTTTTTGCAAATGTAATATCCACATGACAAAATCAGACCAATACATATATTTTTAATTCATGTAACCAATATACAAAAAATGATAACTAATATACGGATATTTAATCTTTATATTGGTCAACACACAAATTATGGTTACGAGTTGACCAACAAATCATACACAGATTTTTAAATTTCAACAAGTCTTATGATATGATCAAGTCTTATAATTGTTATAATAAATTGTTAGTCCATATAAAATTTCCAAACAATATATGTTATGTACCCCTGACTTTAATTAAGAAAAGACTGAAATTATTGGTTGTCGGAATTAGTATATTTGATTAGGATCTAATCTATGGTAAAGTTGAGACAAGAGTTGAATTTTTTTTTAAGACGATATTGTCTCGTATATTTTAGTGCATAAAGATTGCAACAATAATCCCCAAGATACAATGACTAGGTCATTTTCAAGATCGTTGTACTACGAATTTCAAAATATTGGCCGAACCTTTAAATACTCAGAACTTTTTTAAAGATAGAGGAAGAATATAACAACTATTGCTAATAAATCTTTATACAAAGAATTATTGGAATAATTTGCAAATGAGAAAGATAAGTCTATTTATAGGTTATATGAGATCATGAATAAAAAAAATTTAATAGTCATGTATAAAATCACCTATTATATTTATTATAAATTATTTATCAAATTAAATTTGATATGCAATATTTGGTTAAAAATCAAATGACACCGAGGCACAGGCACAATCGTGCTTTTCCACGAGACTACCGCCTCTTCTTTTTCTTTTATTTCAAAAACACCAACATCAACTGCATTAGCATCCGAAATAACATATAGTTTGTCGATCGAGCAAATCGTATGGTAATAACGGTGTACAGTACCACGAAACTTCTTTATACACAAAGGAACATTATCATTGTGCTTAATATTATACAATTATTGAAGATTATCGACTCCTTACCAATAATATTGCTGAAATTATTGACTTAATTTACTAGTGCAACAAATCCACATGTTCAATATTGTAAAATTTATGGTTGAATATCATTATTTTAGAACGAGATGATTCATTATTTATTATTATTTGCTCAATTTTTGTATCATACCACTTATACAGCCACTTGCAATAATTAACACGGTTAATATGATTTTTTTTAATATATGAATTTAGGCTATCCTCAATCCTTAACTAATTTACCACAGTTAAATTTGTGGACTGGTTCTAATTCCTTTGTTTTTTCTAAGAAACATTTTTTCACCGTAGAAGCATTTTCTATTTTTTCAGTTCCGAACTTGACTTTTTATAATTAAATTCCAGAAATTTGGATATATTTTTTCTTTTAAGGTAGATTCGATATACAACTTATTTCCACTATTTGTCCACGTGAGCAGGAAGAATGGGTGGCCGCCGCCGCTAGAATCGTAGGTCCTCTAGCTTTCATGCATAATTCTCTATGGAAGATAAAGATATATTATTCCAATAAAGTTTCACTTTTCCCCAACACCTCATAGCTCACCATGTATCGCTTTCTTTTCCGTACATTGCTATATCTCATTATTATGACTATAATTCGAATCACAGAGAGAGAGAGAGATGCGCATGTGACAATTGATTACAAATGAAGTACATCTAATTAAAAATACTAATACGTTTTTTTATACCAAATTCACAAATCAAAATTTGCACATATTTTAGCTTCTTCAAGTTGTATTCCCTAAAAAACTTTCTTCAACTTGTAACCAATAAGAAGTTAACATGCGGCAAACAACTTTTTCCATAATAGGCAATAACATTTTGTGATACAACTTGGGACACTTTTTGGATCAAGTTTCTCGTATACGGTGGAATTTAAATTTTATCCGCGCCATTAATGCTTGACGAGCAACAATTAAATTAATTTTCAAAACACTTCATTGTCTACAAGGGAAACATAATTAAGCCACCGTTCCGATCAGCAACTTGGCCGAATTGCTGAAGTATGCTAAACCCTAAATCTAACAATGAAATCTCGAGACAATATCTATTTGTTCTTCGCGTCACATGGTGCTCTAAATCAAAGTAGGCCAATGGCACAAACCAAATGATCCAGTGACACAAATTTTAAAAAAATTGAATTAAAAAAATACATTAAAATTTAGTAGAAAGAATTATGTTTACGTTTAAGGTGATGTTTGACCAGAAAACAATATAATGTTTCTAGAAGAGGACATTTAGCGCATAATTGCATTCTCTTAACACGTATCTTCCAAGCTACAATATTCATGTAATCAAGTGGTCTTTAACAATCGCATAAATCACTAGGGGAAAAAACCACCAAATTGAGCCCATTGTATTTTATTCAATGTTATATTGCAATTGTGATGGATTTGTCTTGGGAGGTGGATATCACGACCCTCCATGACGTGTTTGTGCGAGTTTACTTGTTTTTGGATTCGCCTTCCTTTGATGTATTTTTGGAATGCTTTTTGATGCTCTTGGAGTTTTTGGTTGACTCTAGGCGACTTTTTAATGTTGTTCCAGATAGCCTTTTTCCTGTGAATCATGTTGAAAGAAGTTTGAGTTTTTAATATACTCTTCCTTTATGAAATATTTTGTTGGAATACAATTTTTAGTAATTAATTAAATACATGGATCGCTCGTATAACAAAAATAACGAATATCTCTCGTGTAATAGTGTTTTGAATTTATCTAAGAAAGAGAAAAGTCAAGGTTCAAATTTTGACCACCTTTCAAATTTATTATAATATTGACTAGCAATACATTCCGTAAAAGAATTAATAAATGATATTTTCTTAAAAAAAATTAAAATTTCTTAAAAAAACACATGTTCAAACTACAATCACCTATAAAAGTTTTTACAATATCTTATGCTAGAGAACTCGTGTACCAGAATAAACGAATATCATTCTTTTAATTTTTTTTGAATTTTTCTAAAGAAGAGAAGAAAAAAAATATGTTTCAAACTACAATCGCATTCCAAATTTTATTACAATATTAAATGGATGACGCTCATGTAAAAGAATTAATGAATGACACTCTCTTAATAATTTTACAAAATTTTCCAAATAAGAGAAAACACAAGGTTCAAATTGCAACCACTTTCTAATTTTTTTGACAATATGGTGTCGTGGGTAGTTCGTGTACCGGAATTAATGAATATAACTTATTTGACAATTTTTTTAACTTGTCCTAAGGATGAGGAAAAAAAGTAAGTTTCAAACTACAACCAACTCCCAAATTTTATTACAATATCGACTAGCGGGATGCTCATGTAAAATAAATTAATGAATGACAATTCATTAACGATTTTTTGAGTTTTTCTAAGGAAGAGAAAAGACAAAATTCAATCTATAATCACATTCCAAATTTTATTACAATTTTGACTAGCGAGAAACTCGTGTAAAATAATTAATGAATGACACTCATTTAACAATTTTTTTGAATTTTTTCAAGGAAGAAAGAAGACAAAGTTCGAAATGCAGCCACCTTCCAAATTTATATACAATATCGTTTGGCGGATAACTCGTGTACAAGAACTAATGAATATCACTCGTTTAACATTTTTTTTCAATTTTCTTAAGAAATAGAAAAAATCAAGTTTCAAATTGCCCCCAACTTCCAAATTTTATTACAATATCCACTAGTGGGATATTCATGTAAGAAAATTAATGAACGACACTTCATTAAAGATTTTTTACATTTTCCTAAGGAAGAGTAAAGAAAAAGTTCAAATTGCAACCATCTTCCAAATTTTGTTACTATTTTGACTAGTGGGGCACTCATGTAAAAGAATTAATTTAATTAATGACACTCCTTTAACGATTTTTTTATTTTCCCAAGGAAGAGAGAAGAAAGTTCAAACCGCAACCACCTTCCAAATTTATGTACAATAAAATATGTTCCAAACTACATTCATATTTTACTTTTTTTTACAATAACATCTAGTGAATAGTTCGTGTGTCAGAATTAAGGAATATAATTTGTTTAATAATTTTTTGAATTTTCGTAACGATGAGAAAAAAAAAAGTTTCAAACTATAACCATCTTCCAAATTTTATTACAATATTGACTGGTAGAATGCTCATGTAAAAAATTAATGAATAATAATTCATTAACAATTTTTTGAGTTTTCCTAAGGAAGAGAAAAGACAAAATTCAAAATACAACCACCTTCTAAATTTTATTACAATTTTGACTAGCAAGACATTCGTGTAAAAGAATTAATGAGTAACACTCTTTTAACGATTTTTTGAATTTTTCCAAGGAAGAAAGAAGACAAAGTTCGAACTGCAGCCACCTTCCAAATTTATATACAATATCGTTTGGCAGATAACTTGTGTACAAGAATTAATGAACACTCAATTAATGATTTTTTTCAGTTCTCCTAAGAAATAGAAAAAACCAAGTTCCAAATTGCACACAACTTCCAAATTTTATTACAATATCCATTCGTGGGATGTTCGTGTAAGAAAATTAATGAATGATACTTCATTAATGATTTTTTTAGAAAATTAATGAATGATACTTTATTAACGATTTTTTGAGTTTTCCTAAGAAAGAGTAAAGACAAAGTTCAAATTGCAACCACCTTCCAAATTTTATTACAATCTCGACTGGCGGGATGCTCGTATAAAAGAATTAATGAATGACACTCTTTTAACGATTTTTTAAATTTTCCTAAGGAATAGAGAAGAAAGTTCAAACCGCAACCACCTTCCAAATTTATGTACAATATCGCTTGGCGGGTAATTTGTGTACAAGAATGAATGAATATTACTCGTTTAACAATTTTATAAATTTTTCTGTGGAAGAGAAAAAAATATGTGTCAAACTACAACCACATTTTACTTTTTTTGTAATATTGTCTAGTGAATAGTTTGTGTATCAGAATTAATGAATATAATTCATTTAATAATTTTTTGAATTTTTCTAAGGATGAGAAAAAAAGTAAGTTTCAAACTACAACCAACTCCCAAATTTTATTACAATGTCGACTGGTGGGATGCTCATGTAAAAAAATAATGAATTATAATTCATTAACGATTTTTTGAGTTTTCTTAAGGAAGAGAAAACACAAAATTCAAAATGCAACCACCTTCCAAATTTTATTACAATTTTGACTAGTGAGACGCTCTTGTGGAAGAATTAATGAATGACACTCGTTTAAAGATTTTTTGAATTTTTTCAAGGAAGAAAGAAGACAAAGTTTGAACCGTAGACACCTTCCAACTTTATATACAATGTCGTTAAGCGGGTAATTTTTGTACAAGAATTAATGAATATCACTTGTTTAACGATTTTTTCAATTTTCCTAAGGAATAGAAAAAAACTAAGTTTCAAATTGCAATCAACTTCCAAATTTTATTATAATATCAACTGGTGGGATGTTCGTGTAAGAAAATTAATGAATGACACTCCATTAACGATTTTTTGAGTTTTCCTGAGGAAGAGTAAAGACAAAGTTCAAATTGCAACCACCTTCCAAATTGTATTACGATTTCGACTGACACGATGCTCATGTAAAAGAATTAATTAATGCAATCATTTAACGATTTTTTGAATTTTGCAAGGAAGAAAGAAGACAAAGTTCAAACCGCAACCACATTCCAAATTTATGTACAATATCGTTTGGCGGGTAATTCGTGTACAAGAATGAATGAATGACACTCTTTTAACGATTTTTTGAATTTTTTCAAGGAACAAAGAAGACAAAGTTCAAATTGCATCCACCTTCCAAATTTATGTACAATATCGCTTGGCGGGTAGTTCGCGTACAATAATGAATGAGGACTACTAGTTTAACAATTTTATGAAGAGAAAAGAAAATGTTCAAAAAGCAGCCACTTCCAAAATTTGTTTACAATATTGTACAGCGAGTAGCTCGTGTACTAAAATTAATGGATATCACTTTTTTACGGTTTTTTTAATTTTCCTAAGGAGAAATTTTTTCAAAATACAATCATCTTTGAAGTTTTATTGTAATCTTGTCAAGCGAGTCGTTATAATAACATAATTAACGAATATTGTGTGGTTAGTTATTTATCGAATCTCACTAAGGTAGGGAATAGAAAAGGTTCAAAGTGCAACCACATTCAAAATTACATTATACTCATAACGAACCTTACTAGGTTAACTAATTTCTGAATCTTACCATGAAATTGAAAAGACAAGATTCAATATGCAACCAATTTGCAATTATTATTATAATCTCTACTTTGGGGTAGGAGGGTGTTTTTTTTTCCTTTTCCCTATCCTACCCCATGAGGAATAACAGAGAAAAAAATTTGCTACGGAGTAGCTACACTAAAGTAATACTAAATATCTAATTAAGGAATAAAACTAAGTTTAAAAAAAAATTGTGGGGCCCGCCGTTAATTTTCCGGCTCCGTCAACGCCAAGCGGAAGCAACGGTGAGTGTTTTTCCCTTCCAACCGATGAGGACCGCACCTGCATCTTCGGTCACCATGAACCCCGGGTTGACCCGGCCACCACCCGGGTTGACCCGTTTCCGCAGTGATAGAGCCACCTCCGGACCCATGTGTAGGGGCTTAAACCCGGCCATCCCGAGTCGGGCCCGCCATTTCCCGAAGACCTCGCACCTCTCCACGCGCTCCTTCCCCTCGCACGCCACCGCGTTGGCCAACCTCTGCCCGATGCCGGCCTCCGCTTTTTCCCTCTCGCCGCTCCCTTTCATTATCGTCGCGTCGATAGACTCCAGCAACGCGCCGTAGTACTCGCACGTGTCGCGAACGCGCGGCAAGAACGGCGCGGTGTTGACGTTCATCTCATGCTCCGCGACGGTTACAACTAAAGGGGACAGCCCCCTCGCGCGTCGGAGGAGCTCGTCGCGTGGGTTCTCCAAGTACACGCTCTCGTCCGGGATGCGGTACAAATTGAACGCCAAGTTAACCGCCACCGCCTCGTCTTCGTCGACCCCGAGTGATGCGCGCGTGAGTTCCGTGAGGCCGCCGATCTTCCGGAGCTCGACGGAATTGAACCGGAACCTGACTCCGACGCGCTCCGCGACCCGGGTCAGCCCCTCGCTGACCTCCTTGAGCCGGTCTTCCTCCATGTTATGGACGGCGGTCAGCTTGAGGAGGGACGGCGCCTTGCCACGCGCGGAGGAGAGTGCTTGGAGGAGGTTCACGTACTGGATCCCGCCGCAGTTCCCTGCGTCGAAATCGATGACGTGGACTACATCGCGGCCTTTCGCGGCGTGGACGATCGCTAGGTTCGCGGCCATGAAGCCGAGCCAGAAGCAGGGGGAGACCTCGTAGAGGGAGCGAATCGACTCGAAGTGCTCCCTCGAGTACAACTCCTTAACCGGCGGCGGGTTATCCTTCGGGTTGACGCGGGACTTCAAGGCTCCGGCGAGGAACCCAATCAGCTTCTGCTCCGGGTTGGCGGTTAAATTAGGTTGAGCCGGACAGCGGGAGAGGATCTCCAACACGCCATCGTTTCGGAACTCGGAAATCGCCTCCGCGATTTCCAGAAGGCTCTGCATGGTGATGGCCGGAGGGACCGAGTTGGTCACCGTCGAGGACGGTGACAAAGAGGAAGACGACGCCGGCGGAGACAGAGACCGCTCGATCGGCTTCTGGGGAGGCGGCTTAGGAACGGTTGGTGCGATTAATTCGGACCACTCGCTGTTGTGGAGGAGGGAGGTTAAGGCCAGGCTGTCGTCTTCGTCGTCGTCAAGGAGTTGCTTCTCCAACTCCCGAAGTTTCTTGTTCACGTCGATCGCCGGGTTCGCGGCGATCAACGGCGGGTTGGGTGATGATAAGTTAGAAGAGTTGAGGGTAGAGACCGGGGCGGCCATCCCAACCCGGGCCTTCACCGACCGGAGCATGAGGAGGTTACTCTGCTGGTGTTGCGCGGCTTGGAACTCGGCCAGTGTTCGCTTCCCGATCAGCGAACCGGTCGGTTGGTTAAACCGCAGAGGGATCGGGTTCCGGAAGACGGAGGGCGGAGGAGGAGGAAGAGGAAGATTGGGTTGATCTAAGAATATTCTGGGAAGGTGGTGGTGACGTTGGAGGGGAAAAGGGAAGGGGTTAGGGTTGGGGTTGGGATTAGTGTAGTTATAGGATCCGCCCGGAATCCCGATCCTACTGTTTAGTTCCCCTCCGGCGCCGCCGTCACCGCCGCCGGGGAAGCCTGATGCCATTTTCCCGGTGGAAGGGAGGGAATTGGAATTTTTGTTTGTTTGTTTTTGATTTTCAGGAGAGGGGTTGTTGTGGATGATTGGGAATTGTTTTCCCGACAAAGAGGATGAGAAGGAGAGAGTTTTGTTTTGTGGTTTCCTATTTACTTTTTCACCTCTATTTATTTACGCCAGGTGGTCCCTATTTTTCAACTAGGGTTTTTGCAAAAATGTGTTGTATTCAAGATATTTACAACTTTCATTAATTAAGATTTGAATTGGATAGAATTTGGTATAAAAAAAAATTAACAAGTACTAAGAACTTGAATGTGAATAATATTATCATTGGTTGGTATGATTTTTTGGTCAACAGGTAAATTTAGGTAAGGTGACCTACATTTTTGAATTATTCACAATAGTAAGATTCGAACCATCGTAATACAAGTTTAAAGTCGGACCGGTTTTGATCCTTCCGTACTTGTATTGATTATTGGTTGATATGATTGTTTGTTAATTCACATGGAATTGAATGTCCTTGTTCGTTGAATTCGAAGAATTAATTGATCTAAATATTTGTTGGTTATTTTTCGGAATTGATTGATGTTTTTTATTTGAGATAAACCCTCCATCTTCACCGTCTCAAATCACAACCGTTGGATTGGGGTGAGAATTCGATCTTTGGTGTTGGAATCAACGGTGACCCGCCCACGTTCAGCGTTAACGCAATGTTTTCTCCATTGTTATGGCAATTACATGCCCACTTTGGTAATGCGGGGGCGTGGGTGGGGCCCGAACCAATGCTGGGATAATTCAAGGGCCACGGTGGGGCCCACTCGCGGTTTCTTAAGGAAGGAAATGGATTTTAGGATTATTTCCCTTTTTAAGCTAAACTCGTGGCAGACAATACTATGGAAAGCTTTTTAACTATAGATCCAAGAGATTGATTTCTTTTCAGAGTTTCAATTACGTGGATGAAGTTGTTATTATTGAAAGAATTGTTCCCAGGTGTCGAATCAAGTGATTAAATTTTCTATTTCTTTTTAGAGTTAGAATTACATAAATTTATTGTTGGAATGAATTGTCTTTGTGTATAAGGTGAATTTCTTTTCTAATTGAAGTGCTATTAGCCTATTACAGTACAGAAATGAAAATAAGTTGTTTTAAACATATTAATGAATTCACAAGAATAGTTTAAGGATTGAATTTTAGTGATTTAGGAAAGTAAGTTACCTAGTTGTTGACTTTAATAATAATCATTAGACCATTCAAAAGAATGGTTCAAGGATTGAATTTTTATGATTTAGGAAGTCAGTTACCTGGTCAATGACTTTATTAATTTGAAAATTGACTTGTGCTGCTTTTTTAAATAAAAAATATTGTCGAACCGTAAGATCTGTAAATACTCGTAATACATAAAAGACGATCGAAATTGAGAATAATGACCATCCAGAAAATCACCTCCAAAAAGGACCTACAAAAATTGATTTTGAATTAATTGTTGCAATTACATGTAAATGTCAGTTAACATTGAAAGATAAAAAATTGTGAAGTGTCTTTTTTATTCATGTTGAAAAAAATACATTTTAGTTTCATGTCATTTTATGACTGTATCTATTTACTAATGTGATTTAAATTTCATCAAAATGGATCTTATGGTTTTAATATGACTTTATGGATAGCTTCCTAAACCCAAAACGAATCAACGTTTCGAACCAATTAGGCTAAAATTTAATTTTGAAGTTGTTGAATTGTCCTTAACACATCAAATTAAGTGATTAAAAATTTGTACTTCTTTCAAGGGCTAGAATTACATTTATCTACTATTGAATATGTAGTCTCTATCTATAAGGTGGATTCTTGTGGATCTAAAGCATTATCATTGTATACGTGGAAATAAGTTATTTTGATATAATAATGAATTAAAAAAAAGTTTAAGGATTGATCTCTTATGACGTTGGTTATCTACGGTGGCGGAGCCACATACAAATGAGTAGGGTCAATCGACCCTACTTAATTTTTATTTTGTCTGAATATTATGTATATTTTTTAATATACGTTCTCATTAAAATTAAAAATTGGTCTTACAAATAAATTAATTAATCTACAAATCAAAACTAAATATAAAAAAAATATTGTCCCCATTCTTAAATTTTTTTGGCTCCGTCCTAGTACTTATCTAGCTAATGACTTCTTAATTCCAAATCGAGTTGTGCTTCCTTTAAAAAAATCTCCTTGAATTATAGCATCAACAAATATTCGCTTGTATAAAAAAAGGCTCGAAATGGGAGAATTAACTATGGAGAAAATCGGCTCCATAAGACCTTCCACAATTTATTTTTGAGTTAGTCATTACAACTTACGTGCAAATGTTAATTAACATTAAAATAAAAAAAATTGCGAATTACTTTGTTTATTATGTTTGAAAAAAAACACTTCGTTACCATGTGTTTTAACGATTTTTCACTTTTATTACTCTCGTTTATATCAAATTGTTCCGGTTGTCTACGAGGCAATTTCCTTCCGATTATTAAAAAATTAATTATTTTGATAATATTTGTCTAGTGATTTCGCCATTCCATTCTTAAAGCTTACGTGTCAAATGTAGGTGTCTTGGCAACTTCGAGCAGCTACAAGAGACCAGAGATGATAAAATTCCAACGAAGACTGAAATCGCAATTTAAAATACAGTATAGAATACGAAAACCGCAATACTATATGGTATAAAATTACTTTTCCCAATTATTTTGTAAAAGGTGACACACCAACATTCGCTCGCAACGTGACATGGGAAAGCGATCAGAGGGACACGTGTACAAGTAAGGAGTAGCTTAGGCCCGACTAAGGTTCGAATACGAACTCATTCAAATCAAATTGCTTATCGAATTTGTCAAAACTTTAAATCATATTCAATCTATCCAACAAAATATGAATTATAAATTTATGAATTAAAATCAATTCTTTAATTTTTTTATTTTTGATAAACAATTAAAAGAAACTTACAATTTCTCAAATTTTCATAATTATTTTTAAAAATTTCAAGATTTTGTGATATCTTTTAAGAGATTTCAATATTTGGGTTTAGAATTTAACATTTTTGGGAAATTAAATAAATAAATTGAACTTTTACTTAATGTACCAAATTAGAATTACGATTAGTGTTACCGTTGGGTTATAATTAGGATTGAGTTTAGGATTATTGTTGCTTTTAAGGACAATATTTGGATTAAGGTTAAGGTTAGTGTTAGTTCTAAGGGATATGGTTTAAGCTAGTGTAGTAACTAATCTAGTTAGTTTTTTTTTTGTATGATACAAACCATTAGATTTAATATATATGCGAGTTTCGGATTTATTTAATTAACTTCGTATTGATATTTAGATTTTAAATAAATATCAGAAGTACCATATTCAAAATCGATTATGAAAATATGTAATTTACCATAATCGCTACATATAATGTTAATGACATAATTAAATAGATTATGTTAATAATATGACTAACACACTTAACAGGTAAACTAGAGACTTTATTTTATATAGGTTAAAATTTAATAAGAGAAATACAGAATTTTACAATTTATGAATGTTGAAGAATAAAAAATGGTAATAGAGTTTATATCTAATTCGAATTTATAATAAAACAACAAAAATTTAGATCGTGAGCCTTATAGCTGACTTGATAGCTGCAACAAATTACAGTTTTTTTTTGGTCAAACAAAATTACAGTTTGGCTTGATTGGTTGTCGCAAAAAAAAGGGAAGCGAGAGGGGGTTTGAAAATTTCACTTTCCCCATTTTACATCATTACTATTTATTTATTTTTATCAAATATAGATGAATTCTATTTAAATTGTATATGAATTAATTTTTAATCAAATTCGAATTAAATTTATTGATTTGACAAGTTATAAAATTTTAAACCATATTCAATTAAATTCATCTCATAATAAATTTAAGAATTAAATTGTTAATAAATCAAATCATAAATGATCAATAGAGTACATGTTGATGCGACGTCGGATAACTGCACCGTTATATCCGAAATATGTTTTGGACCCAGTCCCAGCTGGCTTTTGGTTTTCGAATTCCCCCTATGGCTGGAGACCGGTGACTCCCATGGGTGGAACCTACACGATCCGGCACACACTTATTTTTAAGTCTTAGTGGAGAATTTCGGAACCAAAAGATGTCTAGGTTGGCCAAGTCCCAACCTTAAAAAATCAATGATATTAGAGGCCAAATAAACTTTGCAATAAAAAATCGGGATCCCTCTATATTTTATTGAACTATCAGGTATACCGTATATGTTTAGAATGGCAGTAATATTCAGTCAAACAATATTTAAAATTATACTTTCATTAAATGGATAATTTTTAACTATAATTCTAATATTCTTCTCGATAGTATGTACAAATAGTTATTGGTATCATAAACCATCGATTTGAGTTTTGCAATTATAGATTTTTTTTTCTTCCCGACCTCCTGGCTTACTTCAAATTAAAATACTTACTCTAAAACTTCAAACTAAACTCATTTGTTCGGTTGGGGCATTGGGCTACCTGAGAATTCTCCAAATTGACGTTCTTTTTTTCATTTTTGGAGATAAGAGTATTGCACAAAGGCATTATATTTTTTTTAGGACACATAAAGGCATTATAAGATCCATGTTCTTTGAACAAACCCCCAATTTAGTTCCCAATATTCTAAAATACCTTTTTCGATCTTCTTAGTTTAACCTACTAATACTCACTAGATGTTTTGCACAAAATTGTTATAATTTTTTTCATATCTCCAATACAAAATATATTTGAGGAATATGAAATTAACTGATTTCTCATTAAGTAGTTCTATTAAAAAAATATTAAGCACGCATATTTCAGTGATTTCATAATAAAATATTTATAAAATTCTTATATCTACTGACCGAGTTTTCAAAAAAGCATGCGATAGTCTGCCGGGAAGTTGACCGTTTGTGACCATAGACTCCCTCCCCCTTGGAATCAGTGAGACCGTGGGTCAACTTGTCTATTTTGTTTTGTTTAATAAAAAGTTAAAACACAATAACTTGTCCTATTTCGATTCCCCTTTTGGCCAACCCATTGACATTTTCGCCAAGGCCAATTCCGTAAATTCGACTCTAAGGATGGAAATTATATTCTGAATTTGCAAGTGCCAGGTGTTTGACGTTTTCTTTCTCTTTAGGTTGCGTGTTGGCAATTTTTCATCAATAAAATGATTCATTAACCGTTTATTGCAAGATTTGCAAGAGTGATCTATTAGTTAATTTTTAAACTTTTGAACTGTACAAAAAAAATAAGAACATCATTATTTTTATTAAAAAAATATTTTATTTATTTTTAAACATGTCTTAAACTTGAGGGAATTCAATTTTAGGTACCAAAAATCTTAAAAAATCTACAAATACTATATCAATGATTATATAGATGAACCAGACGATTCCAATTTTGATATAAGATTTTTCTCCAACATTTCACGGAAGCGACGCATTATGTTCTTTCAGCTCTCTGTCAAGGATCTAGGCAGCTTCGGATGACACGTGTCGGAAGCCAAACTTAACCCATCTGAACCAAGTATCTAGTGACGTCTATACCTTAAAGCTGCTTACGTGTTTTGACTTTTGACTACGACCACTTGAGTTGTGCGTTTTATTCTGTCGTTTTTTCTTCTTCTGGAAAAAATAATTCGCCGCATTTTATGTAAGAGAGTTGAAACAATAAATAAAATGTATATATTTGTTGTTGGCAAAATATTCATAATTATTAAACCTAGCATATGCAGAGAAATCCAAAATCTGGCAAAGGAAAGTAAATCAAATGTCCACCGCATGAATAGGCTTGATTACGATCAAGACAAAATCATTTATGATTTTTTTTCATGAACTGACATTAGGACCGGTACCAGATTTGCCATAATATGAAGATAATAGTCTAATTTATTTTTACTATTTACTATACAAACAAATATATTAATATGTGTGACCCAAATACTAGTGGCAATTTGTGGCTCATTTTGCGAATTCATGTCCCTTGCCATAATATGAAGATACTAGTCTAATTTATTTTTAACTATTTACTGTACAAACAAATATATTAATATGTGACCCAAATACTAGTGGCAATTTGTGGCTCATTTTGCCGAATTCATCTCCCCATCTTAAAACTCGTCTTCGGTGAAAAGTAGTCAAAGTTGATGCAAATTAAAAAAATCTCAAATTTGGTGCAAATCCTATCAGGTATAAGTTTTGTGCATAATTACTTATAATTTTTTTTAGAATCCTAATCTATTACATGTAATACGATTTACAGACAACTATATTTCAAATACGATTGAGGCTATAAATAGGTTACATTCCATTAATAAACAAATATAATATTCAAATAACTCCACTTTAATATCAGAAAATCCGATTTAGTACTATTTAAAACCGAAACCCACTAGATGATCGCCATACTATTTTTAAAGCGGGCAATTACATATAAAAAAAACATTGTGAAGGGTAAACCTGGAATATTAGAAGAAGATGATCCGATTTGATAAGAAGTTGGTGGAGACTGCTTAACAGAAAACAACTCACTCCACCCCGTGACAAATACATGGCGTTACATCCGAACCTAATTGAAGATATAAGTGGGCCTTCAAGAGCTCTATGGCTCCTACTTAATTATTACACACTAACGATAAGTAGATAGTTTAGTTTAACTAACTGTTAGAATTAGAATTGATGTGTAATCATTGATTAATTACGTGCTAATTCTATTTAATTAAATGATTAATAAGTTAATTAAACGACACTTACTTGTTGAAACAAGTGTTGCACTGGTCGGGCTCGGCTACCGCAAATTGTGATCGTGATTGAACAGATTCACAATTTGATTTTCACCATTGACCTTAATTACAAATCGATTGAAAAGTTCAGAACTGAAACAAAATTTTCTTCTCTGAGTAGTTTCTTGGGTAGGAAACCTACATTTCAATGGAAGAAATCCGATCGCCGAGAAGCAGTCACGTGACATACCACGTGTGCGTCACGTGGCATGGCAAACTTGCATGTATGCTACATGGAACCGGACACACATGTCTGCTACATGGCATACTACGTGGCAGGCGGATCGTATGTCCGCCACGTGACATGCGACGTGGCAAGACTATGAGTAGCTTTGCCGCGTGGCACCGCCATTTTTGCGACCCGGTCCGTTTGGCTGTCCTAGGTCAGTGCTGATGTGACCCGGTCCGTTTGGCTGTCCCAGGTCCAAACTCGCACAACACTAACATATTTCGAGTTTATAAAATTAAAATTATAAAAGTTATTCTCTCAATATTATATGGACTATAACATAAAGAGGTTGACAATGGGACATCGATGGTATTGAGAGTGGTTGTGTTAACCAAAAAAAACTTTCTTACCACAATAATATGTTTTTTTTTTTGGATCATGGTTCCATTTTTTTTCGGACATTGATGTGTATCCGGAATCCATTGAAGCGGAGTTTCGTCGTGAACAATGAAGAATATTTCTTGAACGCGCCAACTATGCTTGAAATCGACGCGCTACGTGTAGTTTATAATTAGTAAACACACGGGATCCACGCTTTCCTCGACAAATTGATTATTGAAAGGAAGATGATGGTGACTCACGTTGAGCTTATATTTTGCACTAGTTAGAAAATTACTATATGTTAAATAATAAATATTTGTTAAAATAATGCAACATTTTTCAATGCAATATTATTTAAAATTGAGTTAAGTTGAGATATAATATCAATTTGAAAAATTAGAAGCAATAATACGTTGAGAATTGGAAAGATAACAAAAATTTTCTAACAATTATGTAATACTGATGTATTTCTAATAATTTCAAATTCGAAATGTTAGAACAATATCATGCTTGATGATTAAGTAAACCCATTGACAAATTTTTAATTACGTGAATATTTTATTTTAATTAGATATTTTGAGTTCAATCCTCTGAAAAATTATATGAAGAATAAAAACCCTAGCATGCAACGTCTCCCGCGCCGCACACTTTCCTCTCCATGCACCGCTGCAAGCTCATCATCCATGGTCCAGCTAGTTTTCGACTTTTCTCCCATGCAATCCAAATTGGATTTTAAATTTATTTTTTCAATTAATTTATCAAAATGAAAATTTTCACTAGCTGAATGGGAACCCAAAAATAATATAATTTTTGAAAAAAATCGTTAATATATTAAATATTAATTTAGTAAGGTTTTTACCCTATGATGACTGTATCACCTTTGGGGCAGGCCCAGCTCAGCCCAGCCCAGCCCAGCAAAGCAGAGAAATGGAATCTCCACTGATAGAAAGCGAAAGAGTGGTAAAATAAGTCCATACGAGCAGGCCGAGGAAGAAAAACTGGTTTTAACGAAGGCCCACTAGAAACTCCAATATCTAACAGAACTCTTTATTCATTTCTCGGATATTCAAAATCGAGCAAATTTTGATTTATAAATGGTCATTAAGTCAATTTATGTGAATTTAAATATTTTATCATTCAGAGTAATTACTATTTTAAATGCTCTCAAAATCTGAGAAGTACTTCTTGCAAGTCGACAACCAAAGAATTGGGAGGATATTGAAGAAAAGATCGTTACGTTCTTTATTCTCTCTCTTTAACTATGCCTAGTGTTTTCTCCCGAGAAAGAAGATGAGGATGAGACCAGTAAGCTCTTGTTCAATGATTATAATTTAGGGAAAAGTACACTTAGGTACCCTGTAGTTTCACCGATTCTCACTTGAGTACCCTGTGCTTTTTGGACCGTAGAACCAGTCCAAGTTCTGAAAATTTCCATCACGGACCGGTCCTGTACTCCGGTCCGCATCTTTTTTGACAAAACGACGTTGTTCCCTGACTTAGGTGGCATTCCACATGTTTTGGGTCAAATGTCCATTTTAGTACTATATATTTAAATAATTTTAAAAAAACCCTCTTCTTCCTCCTCTCTCTCCCCCTTTATTTCAAAACCCAATCTAAAAAACCAAAAAACCCATGATAGGCTTAGGGTCTGGGTTACCTCGAACATATCCAAAGAAACCGAAACTCATATCACTAGCAGGAAATCCCATGGCAATTATATTCTCTGTGATATATGTCAAATCCAAATCAAACCCTCCTTCCTAAAAAAACAAGCAAAATCGCAGAGTCAATGCTCAATAACATATCAGCTGGCTAATAGAACAAGCTCGATGCCTTGAACCATCCCTCGGATCTGGTATCTCCCCTTGTTCTGCGAGACAGCGTGCCGCGCCTTAACCTGGACTGCCTTCACGGCATTCTTCAACATGTCCACCAGACCTCTAGTAATGGTTCCGAATACACCGGGCTGCGAGCTGCTCCCAGTCCCCTCAGGACCATCCTCGGGAGGAAGCGGGGACTTCGGGGACAACTTCATCCTAATCCTGCTCGTAAACCACCCAAACCTAGACGTCCCACTAGGCGAATCCTCCGGCGCCGGCACATTCAACGGCTGCGAAATCTTCATATTCTTTGCCCACGACACGATTCCAGAAGCGAACAGCTTGGTCTTAGCCTCGAGGCAACAGTGACGATAGGCTTAGGGTCTGGGTTGTTGATGTGGACACGGGGATAACCCGCCTGCTGTTTAGCTCACCGGAAGTCGTTAAAGTCGGTGGTTTTCTGGGATTGGGTGTGTTTGTGTTTAATTAATTAATTGGGTGTTTAGTTAATTTTATTAGGTGTTTAATTAGTTGGGTGTGGTTGTGTTTAACCGAGAGAGAGAACTAGGAGGAGGAGGAAAGGAGAGAGAAGAGGGATAATTAAGAAGGTGTTTTTTAATAAATAAAAAATTATTTATGTATTAATTTGGTAATTTGCCATCATCACCGCCCTGTCATTTTCACGTAGTGCTCCACGTGAGCGTTAAAACGACGACGTCTTGTAAAAAATACGCGGACCGGAGATCAGGACCAGTCCGTGATGGAAATTTTCATAACTTGGACTTGTTCTACGGTCCAAAAAGTACAGGGTACTCAAGTGAGAATCGGTAAAACTACAAGGTACCTAAGTGTACTTTTCCCTATAATTTATGAGAAGAGAGGAAGGAAAATTGCGAGACCAAAAAAACATTCGAATGTCTTGGAAAATTTGCAAGTTCAGATTTTGGTATAGATGACGATAGGTAGGATAAAATAAAGTATTGATAAAATTCTACTTATATCTTAATTTGAAAAGTCGGATCTATACTCGAGTTCGACATTAAATTAAATACATGATATTTTTAACACAAAATTTTAATTTTATATATAGAATTTAACAGAATCATATTGAATATATTAAAATTTATCCTAAAATATTTAGTATATCAATAAAAAAAATTTTAAAAATCAATGTCATAGAACATATTCCGAAATATTTAAGAAATATATTATAATTTATAAGTAAAAAATAAAAGTAAAAAGTGTAATTAGAGTCTAGCCGGGAGCTAATTATTAGAATTTAATTAGGGTAGGGTCTAGAGTAAGATAAAACGATAAGAGTAGATTAAAAATTATACTCTAGACCCTGCTTATTTAATGAAAAACAACTCATCAAATTGTTTTTATAATCAAGTTTGTAAAAAATTAGTGACCATTAATCTGATGCGGAGAATTTGATCAAAGCCCATCAATCGGTTCGGCCCACTAGAATTAAGCCCAATCAAACGAACTCATCCACAAAACCTCATCCTAACCCCAAGGAGGGGCACAAAAATGGCGGTTTCTCTCTCCCACCGGCTACCGGGCCTCCTCTTCGCCACCCGCCGGCCGCCGCCTCTCCTCCGCCGCGAGAGGTTGCGCTACTTCCCAACCCCTCCCCGCGCCTCATACTCCGCCGCGGTCCCGGAGACCCTGGAGAGTTCGCAGGGGAGGAAGAAGAAGAAGGAGGGAGCAGATGCGGAACAACAGCGGACGATCACCCCGCGGAGCGAAGACTTCAACGCGTGGTACCTAGACATCATCGCGAACGCTGAGCTGGCAGATTACGGTCCCGTCAGGGGCACGATGGTCATTCGCCCCTACGGTTACGCCATCTGGGAGTCCATCCAAGTAAAACTCACCAACTAACTGACTATCTAAACCCTAGCTTGTTTTACTTAGTTCCTTGAATTTACTGTTTTACCCTTGGTGTGATTTCTGTAGGATTATTTGAATGTGAAGTTCAAGGAGACGGGGCACAGCAATATGTACTTCCCCCAGGTGTTTTATTTGATATTTTTTGTCCTCCGGGGTTTTTCGAGTCTCTTTTGGGGATGAATTAAAGCTGTGTCGGGTTTGTCATTGTTTTCGGGTGCAGTTTATACCGTACTCGTTTATAGAGAAAGAGGCTAGTCATGTTGAGGGATTCAGTCCGGAGCTGGCCGTCGTGACGATCGGAGGTGGGAAAGAGCTCCCGGAGAAGCTTGTGGTGAGTAGATATTTCTGTCTACCTTCCTTCTGGTCAGCTTGTGGCCTGAGTTTTGGCTTTGACTTTTTCGCTTCCCTGAGGTTATTGGCAGGTCCGACCAACCAGCGAAACAATAGTCAATCACATGTTTACCCAGTGGATTCAAAGTTATCGTGATCTCCCTCTTATGGTCAACCAGGTTTGAGCTTTTCCAGAATGTCGGTGTTTGTGTGCTACATATTATCGCCATTCGTTGCAATGACTCATTCCGTTTTCGCATGACAGTGGGCAAATGTCACGAGATGGGAGATGCGGACCAAACCGTTTATAAGGACCCTTGAGTTTCTGTGGCAAGAGGGTCACACCGCTCACGCCACTCCAGAGGAGGCAGAGAAAGAGGTGAGCATTCTTTCTGGCTGGTGGAATGGACTGTTTTTTTATTGTTGTTGTTGTTGTCGACTTGTCGTACATATGTCTCTTCTGTTCGATTGATTGCTGTTCTACTACTGCAGGCAATGCAGATGATTGACGTCTATACTCGATTTGCTTATGAGCAAGCTGCAATACCTGTGATTGTAGGTAGAAAATCCAAAGTGGAAACATTTGCTGGTGCTGATAGGACTTATACAATTGAGGCCATGATGGGGGATCGAAAAGCTCTACAGGCTGGAACCAGCCACAACCTGGGCCAAAACTTTTCTCGTGCTTTTGGAACACAGGTATGCTATCTAAGCTAATCTATATGTAGTCTTTGCAGTTTGAACTAAATTTCCCGGAATATTCCTCATTTTAGGCATGGTGTTAGTTTGGCATTTGGGAAGATTTGTTTGATCACAAGACACGAGCCCTTTTTTGCAGTTCACTGACGAGGAAGGAGAGAGGCAACATGTTTGGCAGACATCATGGGCTATCAGTACTCGTTTCATAGGGGGTATTATAATGACCCACGGAGATGATACTGGCCTAATGCTTCCCCCTAAACTTGCACCCACACAGGTAGGGGTTATGTCTTGAGAAAGTACACCTGATATTCTTGGGCAAGATATTGGTGTTGGCTCATGAGATTCTTTTCTTTTGAGAAATTGTTAGTTGTTACCAGACAGGATTCAGAGCTAGTGATCCTGTTATCATCATTTCCAAAGGTCTTACGATGCTAGAAATAATACCAGAGAGCATCTTCCTTGTGTATTACAGCTTAGAAACTATGCTTATTTTTTTTAAGAGTCCTTAGTCAAAAAGTTATTGTATTCTGTTGATGTGGTGATTCCTTTGTATGCTGTTAAACCTGATACTGATAGCTTTATGCGGTTAGTATGTACATCTCAATCTTATCTTTGTTTCTACTGGACGCAATTTTTACACTTTGCTTTCACCTTATCTGATTTTTCTTTTATTGTATAACTATTGTGTGTTTAACTGTTTTTCGTACTTTAATTGCATCTTTTAGGTCGTAATCGTGCCGATCTGGATGAAGGACGATCAAAAAGTTGGAGTTCTCAGTGCAGCAACTTCAGTAAGACAAACCTTGCAATCTGCTGGTGTTAGAGTTAAACTTGATGACTCGGATCAGAGAAAGCCAGGATGGAAGTACAATTTCTGGGAAATGAAGGTGCGTTTCTAGTCCATCTTTTCTTTTGGGTGTACTTTGGACTTCCACCGCTATATGTAAGGAAACTAATCAATGTATTTTTACTCGCTAGTAATAGTCACATGGTCTGAGTTAACTTTATTACACATTTAGGAGGCGTGAGATCAAGTCCCAGTGATGACTACTTGCTGCAAATCACTCTCTTTTAATATACTGCCCAGAAGCTTTCACTCGCATCCTGCTTATTTTATAGCCTGTAGCTTTTATTCTGTCTGAGGGTCTCCATACGTTCTGCCTAGAAATCAGAATGATTTATCATTTTCTGATAATCATATTTTCTGCAATATCTTGTGGTTGAGCAATCACTCTCAGTGGCACTATTTAACTATCTTCGATCAACAGGGGGTTCCCTTAAGGATTGAAATTGGTCCTCGGGACGTTTCCAGTGAAACTGTTGTCATATCCCGGAGGGATATTCCAGGAAAGGAAGGAAAAGCTTTTGGAATATCCATGGAGCCTTCAGCATTGGTAGCTTATGTCCGGGACAAGTTGGATGAGGTTCAGTCAACTCTTCTTGAGAGAGCAAAATCTTTTCGAGATAGGTGCATTCTCTTACCCAACTTCATATTGTAGTGGAAGTAATAATACAAACATTTTCTGAGGTGGAACAGCAGTGAGACCTTGTCGCTTCACTAGGGCTTCCATGTTGAATTTTATTACATTGCTAGGCGATCTGATCAACTAGCAATGTCACCAAGCTTTTGTAATTTCTTGTTTCTGCCCTTAAATTGGTTGATGATGTACTTCTGCAGTAACATTGTGGATGTAAACTCGTATGGGGAGCTCAAAGAAGCAATATCCCTGGGTAAATGGGCGAGGGGTCCTTGGTCAGCCAGGTATTATATCATACCGATATATTTGTCTAATATGAATTTGGAATGCTTATGAAGTTAATGACATTGGTTTTTCTCGTTTGTTGGTATTTACTGGCTTATTTCATAACTCATCATGCTCTATATTTGTCTGCTTTCTGATCCTCGCAATAATTACCCATTCCAGTGATTCGGACGAATCAAGAGTGAAGGAAGAAACAGGGGCAACCATTCGCTGTTTCCCCTTCGAACAACCTGAAGGTGTTAAGAAGTGTTTGATGACAGG
Organism: Hypericum perforatum; assembly: GCA_012979155.1. Taxonomy (NCBI): domain Eukaryota; kingdom Viridiplantae; phylum Streptophyta; class Magnoliopsida; order Malpighiales; family Hypericaceae; genus Hypericum; species Hypericum perforatum. The sequence continues at coordinate 39,997 of SOPF01026748.1, read as the reverse complement.
GAAGCCAGCTGAAGAAGTTGCAATTTTCGCCAAATCTTACTGATTCTGAAGAGCTTCCCATCTCAATCCAGACATTCTCAATGGACACATCAATCATTCGTGGTAAAATTTTGCTTGCTTGGATCGTCTTATTGTTATGATATCAGATATCAGATCAAGTCGCCACTATACAGTTATTAGTTAGATTAGATTCCTTTAAAAGAAGCTCTCATGTGTTGGGTTCGAACTGGTCTTGTTGATCCCATCTGATGTCATTTCTGCTAATGTTGACTTTTGATTGAAGGTGTCGAAAACCCGGTCTATCCTTTGATCTTTCTCTAGTCAGAGACATTCACCTAACTAGGAGGGCTTTTATCCATGAACATGTATTTAAGACAGTGAGAGTTGGATGGGAAGATAGGTATTAAATGCTCAAAGGACAAGACCAACGACTGGTTGCTCCAAGTCGGATATATCACTTTTTTTTTTGAGAAGGGGCTATATCACATATTAGCATCGGATATTTAGTTATTTACTGAGCCAACAAGCTGGATAGGACCAACGAGCTAGGTATAATTTTTGAATTATGTCAAAGATTGTTCTAACATAATTTTCAAGAGTGCGGATTCAAGACTTTGTTGGTTGATCTAGAATAATAAATACATTAGGTGATAAATACATTAGGTGTAATCATTGGAAGGGGGAATAAGTTGCGTATTGGGGGCGTCATAGCTAATTTGGAAGTTTGCCATGTGGGGATTGAAATGCTTTGGTGGAGAGATTAGGATGGAATCTATTGACTTTGTGTTGGGATGTTGATGCCCCTCCATTGATATTTTTATGGATTCCAGCCGTGGTTCTAAAGTCACGCGTAAACGCGTGGGACCGAAGGCAACTTCTTCTTTTCTTCGAAATTACGACAAATTTTAACTCAAAGTCAAGAATAATTATTCGTCACGGCAAGATTTTATTTGGCATTTTCTTGACCTTGCATTCTCAGATGTTAAATTTAAAACTATGATGAACTTTGAATTTTTTTTTTTATCATTCATGTGTATGTAACAGGCATGAACTGGAATCGGTTTCTATCTTAATTGAATATTGTAAAATGACTTGGATCTTATTCTGAAGCAAGGGATAACTTAGTGGGTAATTTATATTGTTTAATCGGATCTGTAAAACGGATGCAATCGGATTTATCTACCATGATGATAGCTAGTTTAGGTGAGGCTACCAGATTTTTATTGACTTTTTCGGGTCAACGTGCAATTTGTTTGTTGACTGGCAGCCGGTAATCAAGTCAAGATGAGCTCCGAGTCATCCATCGCTTAGTGGTTTAAACAAAATGGCATTAACGAGTAGGGTGATATCTTTGAAATTGGACAAAAATAATTTTGATCAATATTTAATATAACTTTATTTCAAAAAATTCAAAGTCACTACATGGTTATGTTAGAAAACTCTCTTCCTTTCACCAATTGATCTAAATAAATTGGTAGTCAAACACACATATTATTTTGTGTTATTATATATAATTATTCTTTTGTCGATTTATCTTCGTCGTTTGGTCTTATATTAAATGACATCTTAGTAAAATCAAAGTTCATCTTATAGTATATATTCTGTTCATAGCGACTTATATTTTATTATAAAGTTCTTAAATTCAAAGTTTTACAAAATAAAAAACAACGTTTACAAGAACAATATCATAAATATGGTTAAACAATACTGAATTTTGAAAAAATCGGCTAAAAAAAGTTGGAGAAAATCAACCTAACTTATTGCAACTCTTTCATACCTTCTGGCTTCTCCTTCTTTGTATTATTGTGACTATTTCTTATGGAATCAGCAAGAGCTTACTTCTTTCCATCATCTAACGGCAAGTATCTGAGGCATACAGTGAATTTTTTGGGACCTCGAATATCGAAACCCAAATGGTTTAAATTGATGTCTAGATCAAGCCTCCGAATTAGGGGCGTTCAACGAGTGATTTTTTTAGTACTTAGCATAGTTATGAAGTCATGGGATATCAGCCAATTGATATTGTCATAGATATTTTCTCGATGAGTGATTCATGTAATTACTATAATTAATGATGAAATTGTGAAATTTATAAGTTTTAACTTCTAATCCTATATAGTTAACCATAAAAAAGTGTTGGAGAATTACCATTTATTCCATAAGTCCAGTCTTTCAGAAATATTTACCTCTTATTTATATATTTACCTTATACAATAGATAACTCTTGACTTATACATTACAATTTTTTTTTTGTATAATTGCGCTCTAAAGGAAGCATATCTTGGGTCGATTGTAAAGTATATTTATTCTAATATAGCCCTCCCTTTCCATAGATGTCCCAAAGTTGCAAAACTGCATCTAAACTTTTTTCTTGTTTACGTTTAATTTTATACCTAATTTTACAGTGCCCAAGATTTACTGCAATTTCGTTCATTTATGTTGATCAAAACCAAAAGTTAGCATATCAGCATATGGATGGAAGGAACAAAGAAGGGCCAAAACATTTTAAAATTGACCAAATCAAAATACGAAAAGAAATAAAACAAGAATGGTATGCCTCGAAGTTGATGCCCTCTCCTTATCCTATAGTCAAAAATATTATTAAATATGTCCCCTTCCTCCTTTTGCCAGTTGTGTTTCCCATTGGGCACCTGTTTTTTGACTGTTGACTTTTATTCCAAGAAAATTACAATTTTGGACTTTCAGTTTTTCCCTCTTTTCTTATATTATTTTCCTTTTTTAATGAGAATCTTTCCAACTATTTTTCTCTTTCAGATCCGGAAGAAGGGAAAAAAAAAAAGAAAAGAAAAACTCACGAGAAAAAGGGCGTGGCACGAGTTGTAAATACAGTCGAATCCAAGGGTGATTGGTAAAATTTGGGGGTATATAGATACCCCAACGATAGGGCTTTCGTGGCGCTGATCCGACAACCAAAGGAAGAGTCTTTGATATTGAAAATTTGGCTCCTCTCTCTCTCATCGGCAAGAAGAAGAAGTTAGAGAGAGAAAGAGGGAAGGAAGAGGGGAAAATATCTTCTATTGATCGGCGAAGGCGACGCTCGAACGACCGCCGGAAATCTGATTCCGGCGCCGACTTCTGGTCCTCTCCTTGCTTTGCGTCTTATAGCGGAGGCAGTTGAAGAGAGAGAAGGTTCTTGTTCGTGGATTTTTTGTTCCTAATTGATCGGCGGCGGCGGTAGCGGTTAAGGAGCGGTTATCTGTTTGGAAGGGGATATAACAAGGAGGAGGGGGAGGAAAAGAAGAAGACACAGGTATAGTTATTAAAAAAAAACCTAGTTATTCATCGCTCCTCTACGGCTTTTGTTTCGTTTCGTTCAGTTCTCGCTTGACCCTGGCTCGGTTCGGCTCGGCTCGGCTGTGATGAGGATGGTTAGAGAGTAGAGCGTGAGCTGGTTGATCTTCTCTGAGAGGGAGTTTAATCTGTTCGTCTCCATTCGAGTTCAAGAAAGACTCTTTGTCTGTCGCCATTCTAGGATTTCCCTTTCTCCCTACTGCGATGAGTATGCGGGATAGGGTTGCTCGCTGAGCTTACGATCTGCAATTCCTTGTGCCCGCTTGCAATCTGATGATTTCTCTCTTGGTGTGCCTGTTGTGTGTGTTGATATGGGGAAGCCGAGCTGGAATGCCGGGGTTTGGTTTTTGACCAGGCGGTTGATCTCTGTCCTTGGGATGGCTTCAGTATCCTGAGAGTTGAATGATTAACTTCACGGATCCTTTTTATTTGGGGCGGTGGTGTTTGTTGGTGGTGTTTATTAACGTGTTGTTTGTATGGATGGATCTACTGATGTGCTCGAAGCAATAACCACTTCACAATTATGATATTAAGCCAGTTGCTCGGCTGGTTGAAGTTGGCATGGAAGCAATAATCTGATGGGGGATTTCTTTTCTTTTCAGGCGCATCTCTGTGCTTGTACTAAAGCCGAACCTTCTTCTCAAGTGTCGTGTAGGAAGCAAAAGGTAATCCTGCTAGGGTTCTTGTGGGAGAGTGATTGTTGATGGGATCAGAGCCAGGGACCCTGGGAGCATGGTGAGCAATGCAGGCCTTGAGCTTTTGAACTTTGTAAATTCGGAGTTGACTTGGAAGACAGTGGCAAAGGGTCATCGAAGCAAATCAAGAAGGAAACCAGCTTGTAGAAACTATTTCATGGGGAAACTTATTCCGGAGAAGGGTGCCAAAAAGGTTGATGACTCCACAATTTCAGATACAGAGAAGGTTATTTGTGCTCTTTGATACATCGATTCATAATTTATTACTTCAATCTAATTTTAGTTATTCAGTTTATCATCGTGGTTCTATTTGTGCTTTTGGCAGAATGGGGTTGATGTCCTGGGACATCATTTCAGAGGTAAGGTCAAGAATCTGCCAATTAAAAAGAGAAGATTCGAAGATGGGTGTCTGTCTCCACCAAAACAGAGTTCTCCCTCATGTTATGAGTTGAGTGAAACAAGTTCCCTTTCCAAACAGCAACATAGAGCGATGGACATGACAATTGCCTCTAAATTCACTCAGAATAAAAAATTAGCGAAGGAGGGTACATCTGGACCTGATGAAGACTTCTCAGGAATTGAGATACTTGCAGCTGCAGCTTGTGACAATGACATGGTTAACAATACCGGTTTTGCAAATTGTTCGCTTGTGACAGAATCAGCCAAGCAAGATGCAGACTTGTCTACTACCGCAAACCTCAACATAGAAGTTGTAAAAGCGCCAAAAGATGTTGTAACAAGTGAAAATAAAATACAAGTTTCAGATCTTTGCTATGGGGAGGATACATCAATGCTGAGATCTCCAAGCCTCATCCATGAGGAGCAAGTGAAAGGTGCTGGATCAGCACAGGTTTACTGGGATTTGAATCAAATCCCAACGGATGCTTGGGAGTCCCCTCCTTCTATGCCATGCAGAGATTCCTCAGCGGACAACGCTCAAACTGACACCCAGCCTTGTGTTGATAAGCCACAAGAAGATTTTGGTATTCAAGGTGAGGCCGTTGACATCAAACATAATTCATGCGAGGACATGAAAGACTTGCCTAGTTGTTCCGAATTTACTCAGAAGGGTGATAATCATGAAGCAATCTCTACCCTTGGAGTAAATCATGGTGAAAGCGAACCATCTTCAATGGATGGAACCCAGAAATTCTCAGTTGGGGAAGTAGATACTGTGAAAGCGTCTGACCTGCTTAATGGTGCAGCCTGTCTGGAGGTTCCTGAGCATAGCGAGATAATGGATCCATCTGCCCTTAATCTAACACCGAGTCTAGAAGTTTCTATCACTAGTTCTCAACCAAGTGAAAATGCCCTAGGTATGGCTGTGGTACTTTTGGAAACATCCAATGGTGCCTCTCAGTCTACCCTGGATGCTGAAAAGGTAATTTGTGAAAATGACTGTGTTACTTCAAAAAGAGACGAAGATATTACCCATAAGTCAGAAACTGTTGGTTCACTTGATGTTGAGCCCGCACAGCTAGACAAGCATGTGGTACATCATCATCGTTCTCCTTCTCAAGGAACCACTATTGCTTGTGATCCTGCCATTTTGGAAGGTCAACCAGCTGTCTCTGCTGCTGTGAAGGGACAGACGGATGTTGCTACTCGGACTAATGCTTCTGAATTTGATTCTCCAATCCACAATGGATCCGAGGATCTGATGCAGAAATCTTCTGTAGATTCTACTGCTACACACAGTGGGGCGTTTTGGGCCCGACGTTGTGGGCCCTTTGGCAGTTTGGTCAAGACTATTGCTGAAGATACTACTGAGGAAGATAAGTCAGATGTTCATCAAGCTGACAAACTTTGTGCTGTCAGTAGTGAAGACATGAGTGGTTATGATTTACAGTTCGAAGATGGGGAGCTGAGAGAACCGGATGCACCCTATTTCTGGGATGAAAATGAAGATCATGTAGATTATGGATCTGAAGATGACAAAGAAAGGAATTTTGCCAATGGTAACGAAAACGAGAAAAAGTCTCGTAGTGAATTGACTGAGGATCCCGATAATTTGTCTCAAGTGGACCACCAAGGTGGGAAGGATGGTTCTCAGAGAGATGACTCAGTGAGTCCAAGAAAAAGAAACTCAGATATCACTGCTGACAAAGAGTTAACATCAGGAATAGGCTATATAAGAGCATGCAATAGGGAATCACAGTCTTGCAATGGAAGGCACGATGGTAACCGTGAACAAGATCCTGTGTTCAGGAGCAGGTAAGTTTGCGATTGTTATGTTGTTTGACTTATCTTCCACAATGGTACTTTCCCTAATGGTTTTCCCTTAAATTTCTTTGCGTTAATTGTGTTTGTCAATATTATCTTAGGGCTGCGATTAATCATCGAGATGCAAGGGAGGCTGGTTTCAGACAATTCTTTGAAACAGATAGGGCCGCTTATATTAGAGGGAGAAATCCTGGGGGTCGTCGTTTTGTGAGTCCTTCAGTGAGCTACTGGGATTCCGAACGCCGTTTTTCACCTCCTCGTAGCACCTACACTTCTGGTCCTTCAAGGCCGAGAAATGTTCCAGAGACCCGGGGATATATGGCACCATTAGACCAAATGAATTCTGAATCGTCAAAAGGTTCTGGATTTGATACTCGTGCTCGCAGAAACTTTGTCAAGACATCTTCCAATGGCCAATATGAACGCTTTGCCAGGAGGACACCGAGTGGCGGAGAAGAAGGTTATGGTATGCGCAGGTCGACATTGACTGCTAGAGAGATCAGTCCTGGCAGGAATAACTTTGGAAGATACGGTGATTCGATCGGCAGGGGTATGAGGAATGAGTACCAGAGATCTATTCCTGAGGACAACATTGATTATCGCCATCGTTTTGCGGGGGTAGAAGAAAGTGTTTCCCCTTCAAGAAGGGGACCCCGTGTCCTCTACAACTTTCAATACAAGAAATCCCGGTCAAGGTCACGAAGTCGTTCGCCAACAGGGTACTTACTACCAAGGGAACGGAATACTAGTCAAAGGTTTGACAACAGGTCTCCAGAATTTAGGTCAAATGGCCGGATGGGCAGGGGAAGGGTGCCATTTCAGAAGCGGTTGCCAGCAGAGTTTGATGAAGGGTTTCTGTCACCTTCAAGAGGCCGCTTCTCACCTCAGCATAATCCTCGGTGCTTTGATGACCGGAATGGTGCTACTGTAGATAGCTTTAGGGGAAGGAAATCGCCGGTGAGGACTTTTTGCCAGAATCAGAGGTTTGATTCAGGGCATTCTTTCCGGAGATTGAACTCGGATGCTCCATACAGATTGACGGTGCAGCATTCCAGGCAACTCAACAACCTCAATAGAAGAGGTGATTATGAAGGCAGCGGTGACAATGATCGGAGAAATGACAGAGGCCGGTATGAGATGGTCCAACGAGTGAGGCGTTATGACAGTAATGGGGATGTAAGGCTTTTTCAGTATAATGCAGAAGACACTTTTTTGGACGAATCTCGTAACTTTGATGACACCAACAAGTTAACAGACAGGAGGCTCCGAGATGTTGCTATGAATCGAGCCAGTGAAGGAGAGTAGCGGGTTGATGGGATAGATATGGAGAACGAACCCAGTTCCGTGCTTAATGGTGAGTGGTGTGCTGTCATTGACCATGGAACAGTACTCGGTGGCCTGCGCTCTACATGGGCTGCCGCGATGGATAGGACTTTTTGTCACCGGTTGGGTTTTCTAGTTTCCATTTCTTCCCAGCTTCTCAGATAGGCTAGGTTTTGCTCATAATTCCTTTTCTTCCTCTTACCAGAAGCAACAACTCAGGCTATTGTAACCCCCATACCAAGCCGTCATGATATAATGATCACAGATCTGTTAAAATCTGTGTTTTTTTTTTCCTATCGAACTTATCTGATATCCGATATCCGAACGCTTGAATGAGAAGAATAGAGGTTACAATTGGGGATCATATACATACAGAGATCCCCAACACATTTTCCCAAATTTGATCCGACTTTTTACATGCGCTTCTCCTTTGGCTATGGTTCAGTATGAGGCGAAAGCTCCCTTGCTGCAATTGCGGGTCACCAGCTGAAGCTGATGGATTCGAAGTGTAGGTTGTCTGCAGAACCTGATGAGCAGACTGCAGCAACTTCCTGCCTCATCCTCCTCGGCCCGCTTACAAAAACTCCTACGCTCGCCTCTCGACACTCCGATAATATCTCTGCAACGCAAAGAAACCGATCATTTGGTGGCGCACCAGAGAAAATGATGATGCGTTCCACGGTAGCTAGGTTAGGAAAACTACTTACTTTTAAGATTAGGCCTTTCACCGAAGTGCACTTGGGCCGACTCCGAAAACGAATGCCGAGGGAGGCTCTCCAATTCTCTGGTTTCAAGATCATAATGTGAGCCGGGAGGTGTCGGTGTATCAGTAATCTGAACCTGCATCATTTCTGTGGTTCTCTGTCTTTTGTTCCAGATAAATGCAGCCGACGCAGTAACTATTATTGCCACACAGATGAATAGCATGTTGAGAGCCGACCTCGATGCAAAGGAGTAGGCCATGTCGGTACCATGGTCGATAGGGTAAATGTAGTATCTGGTGAGGATGCCAATGATCAGCAGGTACATGACAAAAGAGGCGGAGATAATTGCCGCTAGCCAGAGCCAGTTGTTCTCTCCGAGAATCGGAGAAACTGGAATGTCTGATGCTTCAGGCTCCAACCATAGTGTTCTTGGCGGCTTCAGACTTTCTACCTTTGGGTCTTTGTCTCGAGTTACGTAGGCTTGCACTTGTAAGTCCAATCGCGAATCATCTATGACAGTGCCTGAAGCCGGGAGGATGAGATCCAACATGGATATATACTCGTATTTCCTGAAAGCGCATATCAGGAGGATCCTCGTAGGCTTGCTTCCCGTCACATTAGCTGTGTAGAGGACTTCACGGATGATGGAGATGAAGGGTGTTATACCGCTTCCTCCGCTCACCATCACTAGTAAATCATGCCTGTTCAATGGTCAATGAGCAGGTGAGTGAAATTGTCAAACTGATGGACATCATTGGTATCTGAGATTGGTTTATATCAGACCTCATAAGATTCGTTGATGCAGGTCCGTATGGTCCTTCGATGGCCACCCGAAGGTGGCTCGCAGCCGATGGAGATGAAAGCATTTGATACAACTTGCTGGACCAGCTTCCTTCGCTTTTGATGACCACACTCAGCTTGTCCGGGTCCAGTTTGCTGCTTGAGGATATCGAGAAGGGATGCCATTGCAGCTTCGATATGCCTGGCACGTTTAGGAACACAATGCTGGTCGGAGAGTAGCTCAAAGCTGCATAAGACATATCAGACAGGGAAGCAACTATTTACGATTTAGATTCGGGTTCAACACAACTCGAACTGAAATGCGTTCATCACATTGTGTACCTGGGCTCTTGGAGAAGTTTAGCTCCAGAGTTTCACATGGCAAGATTCGAGCGGAGACTACTCGGATTCTTTGTTGGGATTGCAGAAGCCTCAAGTAGCGGTCGATCAAGAAGAGGTAGAAGCCGGCGAGGATGGTGCAAGATTCGGTGAATCCGACATGGAACACGTAGAATGTCATGAAGCCAATGTAGAGGTGATGTGTGTAGAAGAAGAGCTCGAAAAGCTTTCTCCTGACAGGTTTAAGGCTCGTCATCCACATCAGTAGACCACAGAGTAACGCTATTTCTCCTGCGACTATTGCCACTTCGAATTTGGCCCATTTTAGCATCTGCAATAAATCAGAAAAAGATCAATGTCTTTAATAGCTTGTTAATGTGACAGCTTTTTACCAACAAACACTTCTATTAACCATGAAGTTTTGAGTTCGAGCCCTTAAATAAATTAATATCTTTGTTTAAGCTCTTCAAGTTTCTAGTTCGAGTATTTGAGAATGCGACACATGTTGGTTTGTTATTTTTGAAAGGTCAAACTTGACTGAAATCATGATTAGTTGACCTACAAAACGAGAGACCATACAACGTAAGCCAAAAAAATCCAAGAGGTATAGCGTTCGAATACTTTAAAACGAGAGCGTTAAACAATTGACAAAAAAAATTTGACATTACTCAAATATTTTACACGGTTCAAATCTAAATTATTTGATATGGCTCAATAATGAGAGAAGATAGGAAAAAAGGTCAAGTGTTTAACCTGTGATATCTGATCTGTCTTGGCCCAGAAAACAACATAAAGAAGGCCATGGCTTGTGAAGAGAGCCATGGCACAGTGGCCTAACCACATATGGTATTTGATGCTTGCTTCTGAGGTGAGCCCTAAAAAGTTCAAAACTGAGGATCCTCTGGTCACAGGGAAGAACATCAGCCCCAGACATATGTTTCCCATAAGCCCCATTGTTAGCCCTGTCCACTCCAATTTCGCTACCCATCTGCACACAAGTGGGTCCAAACCCAGTAACAACTTATTGGCTCCTCAAAGAGAACAATACTCAGATTTGGTTTGATCTGACTTCTGAGTCCAACAATAAAAATGGCGAAATTCTCTTATACAATTGTTTCTACATTGAACTTGAAATTTATGCTTACATTATATCCACATTTGATTATATTCACTACTTGGCAATAATGTTTTAAAAATGTGTCCTGAGTAATAGTCTTTGACATTAAAATAGTTGAACCAGTTGGTCAAAATTTCGTGATCGCAACACAAAGATCAGAGTGCAACGCTTTCTCATTTTTTTTTGAAAAACTATATATCGGAAAAAAGAATTAGAAAGTAGAAGAATGCACAATGAGAGAGAGAGAGAGAGAGAGAGAGAGAGATATATATATATATATATATAGAGAGAGAGAGAGAGAGAGAGAGAGAGAGAGAGAGAGAGAGAGAGGGAGGAGGGTCTTACACTTTCAATCCTTCACCAGTTGAGGCTTCTTGTCGTTTGATATTAGCGAACATGTCGTGTAAGTAGGAATACGTGGACCATATCAACAGGCCAACGAACATTATTACAAACGACAGCTCAGTCCAAGATACAATCCCCAATGGGCCTTTCACGATCGCCGGTCGTTTCCACCGAGCAAAAACCGAACCCGTCCTGAGTAATTTATCGAGTCTATCAAAATTTAATTAATTTATACTCTAATATATACTATATAGAATATCGTTAAAAAATAACTTAATTCAAAAGTTAAAACAACTAATAGAATAGATAGATAACACATTGTTGTTACATTACCCGTGTAACAATATTTAAAAATGTAACAATTTTAAATTTTTGTTTAAAGAACTCTGTTACTAATTATTACAATACTTTCTTGCATACCTTCGGCTATCATCTTCGGACTTCTTTCCCAGGTGTAGGTATATACAGCTCATGAAAGCTATGAATAAGGTTGGAAATACATAGATAAGTGTGTTACCTCCTGCATTAGGCGAAAAAAAAACAATTAAATCAAATTAAAATTCAATTCATCGAAATACTTCGCTGGAAAATTAATAGAACAAAAATTGTGGATAAATTACCTTGTCGTTCGAAGAATGTCGAATCTGTCGCCGATTGAATGGCAGGTTCCCAGCCCAAGTAAAACTTATTTGTTGGCATCATCACCCAAACCAATAAATATCCAAGAAATATCACCAACACTAATAGCCTTATTGATTTCCTAATTGTACCCATCTCAATGCCTCTCGGACCCATCTTCTATTGGGAATAACGAAAGTTGATACTTGGTTATCTTTCACTTGCTAGCTGTTATATAGAGAGGGAGAATGGTCAATTTTCGCAATTTTTTTAAAGGAGAGGTGCATAAGATAGGAAGAGAATATATAACGTTACGTGTATGCTTATTTTAGGGACGGGTCATGTACATCTTATGGGTATGAACAAGATCGTTTAGCGAGACAAAAGATGCATCAAATTTACGTATTTCTATTCAGCTTTTAGATTAAGGGATTTTAGTTTTTTTTTTTTTATATATCACCTAGTATTCGAGAACCTACTTGCATTTTGAAGAATTCGAACTTAATATAAAAATAGTAAAGTTCTCACGCAATTTGAAGAATTAGAACTTGGACATCTTGATTAAACTATAACACATCTTAGTTTATTTGACTTTTCGTTAGAGTGATTTTGGCATATGGGAGGATGCATTTGGTTCCCATTTGGAGGCAGTGGCTCAACTTTCACGTCTCTCACTTAACTTGCATACATGTAAAGTACTTCAGAGCAACAAGTGTGCGGTACTTCAACGGAGCAACGGTTGACCTCTAATGTTGCAGTAACCTTCTACCCTTTTATGCCACTAGGGCCAAGTAAATTTGTAATCCAAGAATCCACCTTTTCGAAAGTTTCTAACTCTTAAATCTTCCTCAAATTATTGTAAAAACATATTAGGTTCAACTATTGATAATAAAAAATACATTATTGAAGAAGTTGGAATAATGTTGTCATTGGTCCCATATCCACATGAAACATGTTAGCCCAGTTTTTTTGACATTTACTTGGGACTTCTTACTGTATTCAGCTCCCAGACAGGAATGTTTAATTTATTATAGTTTTGTCTTGATATAGAAATTGCTTCATTGTTCATCAATCCATTATTGCTTGATTAGTGTTCAACAAGAATCTTGGAAATTACACAAATCACACACATGCATAACAAAAATTAGTACACACTTAATTTGACCGAGTAGGATTAGAATTTTCGTGTTCAATTAAAAACATTAAATAATGATTTTATTGCCAAGATTCAGAAACTATTCCTCAGACAAATATCCGAGATTTTATGTTTGGCACAGTAGTTGACGTCCAGTTTATTGGCCTGAAACTCTGTCTACATGTACTTCAACACAGTAGCTCCAAATGCAATACCAAGGAAAGTGGCTATGGCAATCCCGAAGATGCCGGCGAGGATGCTTGGAACCACCATGGATTCCCAACCTTTGGCGGTCGCCATCCCGCACGCGGTTGTAGGGCCTCCTACGTTGGCATTGGACGCCAAAAGCAACAGCTTTCTTTCAAACCCGAGCAGCTTCCCTATTCCTAGGATTACTGCAAGATGGATGGTGATCTGAAGCAAGGCAAACATAAATATGCTAGGCGCCGTCTTCATCACTCCCCACACATTCCCGCTCGCACCCACCACCGTGAAAAATACCTGCTTATCCATCGGGGATGAGCATAAAAAGGTGGCGCGTTACATTTGGTGAAGTCAACAAAAGGAATACGTGAGAGGGAAAGATTACCAACCTGCATGAGGATCAAGGCCATACCCTCGCCCGCTGGAGCGAGGTGATTAAACTGGGTTGGGAATAGAGTTGCTAAGATTACGACAATTGCTGTTATAGCCGGTAGGCTTCCACCCTGAATTCCAAGATGCTTGGTGAGGTAAGCACCGGCCTTGCAGATGGCAAATGATACAGCTAGCGCTGTAGCAGACTGCAATACAGGAAACTTGTTGCTAGGCTCCGAACCGCCATCGGGTGCTGCACCTACAAGCACAAGGAGTTTTCATCGTGAGGATACCATTATTGGAACAAGAATTAACTTGAAAAGGTTAACTTCTACAATCAACTATAAATTGAGAAAAGATACATCAGATACAACTCTCCCACTAGAAGTTGATCTTGCATATCTTGTAGTTTGGCTCAATAGCTCAACGGGTACTTCATTTAAGAATGTAATACTCTCGAAATGACAACCAATCAAAGCTAATCAATGCCACCATAAACTTGGCCTACCACTTGCAGAAGACAAAGAGGATTCAGGTGGGATCTTAGACGCCAGAAGAAATAACGTGGAGAAGTAGACAGCACATATGACATTATCGGCAGCAAGTCCAGCTGCCAACACCGACGAGGAAACCCCAAGAGCATCAGCTATAGCGACATAGTTAACCGCTGCACAAAAACAACATGATGCAAACTCAATCAAACAGAACGAACAAATCACGAAGAGGGTTACCGGCAACAACATAGTTAAAAACTTAAATACCACGTTTTACGTGGGACATGAACTTAAAAGGATTTACCTCCTCCGATATGTCTGCCCATGAGAGCAGCTGCTATCTTCCAACTGTCAGGACCAAGTGCCCGCATAGGAACCATCTTATACGCCAACACCGTCCCCACAGTAGTTGCAACTGCCACACGTACAAAAAGCACATAGAAACAGCATCAACGGCAACCAAAAAGGGACAAACTTTATGCGCAAGAATCATCAAAAGGCAATGGAAAATGACCAGATCCAAGCAAGAAAGCCAAGAGGAGAGTGCCGGTGGACTCGATGACACGGCGCAAGTCAGCCCTGAAGAGCAGCAGAGGGACAGCCAAAGGGAGCAAGAACTCCAACACGATGGAGTAGGCCGGAGACTCGCATGAAATTACGCCCAAGTTGCTGGCTGCCAAACCAACTAAAGTGCTTACAAGTGCTCCACTTAGCATGTTTCCAACTCTTGTCTTCTCCGACCTTCCCAAATCTCATTTAACCCCAGGCAAGTGGCTGTTAGCTTCCAACTCCAAAGAATAAAAGCATAAACAATATAACAAATGGACCTTAAAAGCTTGCTTGGCACTAATCTCTAAAAAAAATTAAATTTTTATAAGAAAAGAAAACAAATTGATCTATCATGTTCATTCAAAAGCATATAATACTATAAGCATAGTGTGCAGAAATTAGCTTAGTTCCCTTTTTAGTTGTCAGAATCTCCTGTCAAATCCACAACCTTTCCTTAAACACAAGGCATCAGACCATAGTTAGCACAAGCTTGACATCACCAACGTGCAATGAAATGCGGTCATGCAAGAACAACATGCCACAGATTCAACTTGCTCTAATGTCATCTAGCACAAAAATCTGAAGTCGACGGGTAAGTAGATTCTCCACTACATTTGCCGCACTTAAACAAGGCTTGACAAGAAAGAGGGAGTATGACTTTATTATGTACAAATCTTAGCATTCTACAACGGATTTAAACTGTCCCAAAATTTATGCAACGATCAGTTCTAGGACGTGTTTTGTCCTCACTCGCACTTATCATAGGAAAACTTTACGGGACGTCACCCATCTTGATATTACCCGGGTCATGAGGTCAAGCACATTTAGCCTTGAAGTTCTCTCAAGATATGTGCAAATCACTTTCAAGCATTTAAAGCAGAACATATCAATTACGGGTTATCACAATTTAGTAGAAACGAATTCCGATTCCCTAACAAATTGGATTTCCAGCAAGCTGTAGAAGACTGCAACTTGGGGAATCACTTACCAGATACCGAAAGCGCCGGTGGCGAAGAGGGCGGTCCAGGTGCCCCATGGGTCGTTGGGGGAGATAAGCGGGGAATTGAAAGCTGATCTGACCTTCAAGCACCTGCGCGAGCAATGGGTACCCTTCGGAACTGGGTCCAGCGCCACCGCGTTTGCTTGGCTGCTGTTGCCACGTGTCGGAAACGGAGTGGCGACCGGGGAGCGGGAAGGTCGTAGCTGGATTGGGTTTGGGCGGGAAAGACGGTTGGGTGACCGTTGAACTCCCGGCGGCGCTGTCCTGAGAGATGACCAAGTGTTCATCCTCGCCGCCATTGACCTCCAGTGAGAGAGTGATGGGGAGAGTGGTGATCGAGAGTGAGACCGGAATATAAAATAAATATTTTGTTTCTGATTGGTCCAAGTCATTGTTAACTTTGGTGTTAATTATTAGTGTTCCAAAACTTAATAATTAATTACTTATCTTTAAAAAATATTACCAAATGCTAGACTAAGATGTTACACACCAAATTAAATGTATGTATCTCTGATATCGAGAATATGCATGCAGGGAGGTCCATTACCTAATACCTCTAACACAAAATAAAACACAATTATTCCAAACAAACATTTATCTTAGTCTTTTGGAAAATTGAATGGCCACTTATATTTCAATTTCCCTTTCCATTTCCATTGTTACCAATCAATTCCCAACCAAAAACCAAACAAACTTTTTAGTAATCACGTTTGTACTTTGTGGAAATGCTATTTTCGTCCGTTAGAAGATTTTACCGAACTGGTCTCAATCTAGACAGGAGGTTGAGATATGAATAACATGTTATTTATAACATAATTTTATTTTATTTTTGTATTCCAAAAACAGAAATGAGTTGCAGATGGGGCAAATTAGAATGGCCTTTTCCAAAATAAAGGCAAAATGTCAAGTATACAATCGAGATTAAAGTTGAGAATTCACTAAAGTTACACACCTACAAGTCTCTTAAAGCTACTGTTTATCATCCTCGACTTGTTTCTGCTTTTTGGAACAAGAGCTTTCATCTTCTAAGGCTCTCAATTTGTTCTTTATGGCAGCTATCTTGGCGCTCCGACTTGACTGCTCCAGATTCGTGCCAGAAATAACCGTCTTGTTTGCTTCCATGGATCCACCAGAAGCATTTCCGGATGCCTCGTCTGAGCACTTTTCGCTGGCAAGACGAACAACTAGCGGGCGGCCACAAGCCAACCTCCCATGCATCTTTTCTTTTGCCAATTTCGCTTCCTACATGCTCACTTTTAGGTACAAAAATCAGAAAGGCCCAAGTTGGCAAACAGCAAAAGGTTTTTGGATGAAAGAAAATCAAAAGCAACTAGCAAATGCATACTGCTACCTACCTCTTTGGTGCTGAACTTTACAAAAGCATAGCCGCGTGGGGAGCCACGCTTTGGTCCACGTGTATGCCACAAGAAGTCTTCCGATATGATCTTCCCGTATGGTGAAAACATTTTGATCAAAGCAGCCCTGAGAGTTAGTAGAAATATTATGAGATGGCTGGAAAAACAAAGTACTCATCTTTCACTAGTATGATACTTCATCATCATGTTTTTATTACAGGTGATAGATACTTCATCATGCTTACTCTGTTATTCTCAAGTCAAGGTTGCCAACGTAAATTCTACATTCAGCATCGTCACCAAAAAAGGCAGTCTGATCCTGCAATTCGAATAGTAGCACACCACGTGTAAAAGATTCATATCTCATAGACATAATATCCTTGGCGAGAGAGTGCTATTTTTCAGGGCATCTTTCAGCTTTACAACAATAAGAATCAAGAATCAGAACCCAAAAAAGGTGGAGCGGTTCAAATGCAAAAGGCACGACAACAATTAAGAAGAGGCCGAACATATACACATAACCTTCTAACAGCAAGCTTACCATACTGGTGGCTTGAGAAAAACAAAAGGAGGGGCCCAAGATCTTAGAGCATCAATACCACAAAGACCTGCACGAAACAAATAGAGACTAATTACAGGCAGTAAAACAATGCGGCTGGGGGATACGTGCTAAGTGGCTACTCACCCCGACCTACTCAAATTAATGTGGTTGCAATTGCTAACACGAACCTACAGACTCAGAATTCCAACTGAGCCACTGGAAACACGCTTCCAGCGATCCCGACACAACAGAGCCACGACTCAACCCCGAAAACTTCATTCAACAAGTTCCAGGCAGCCTCCCAATACCCCAACTTAAGTAAGTAACCCATCATCCCAAACACTTAAAAATCGAAGATTCTCGGAATGACTTCACTTTTTCCTCTTAACTAGATAAAGGATCGGATAATGCTCCCTAGTCCGTGCACTAAGCTAGGACCAAGATTAGCCAACTCAAAACCCTAAACGCTTGAAAAGAGCAGAAGTAACCGGATAACGGAAAGCTCGAAAAAGAGATAGAGGAAGTTAACTACTTACCAGCGCGTTCAATTGGGAACGAACTCGTCGGCGCCGTTCTCGCGAATGTCGCCGGAGACTGATCGGCGTTGGGATTTAGAATATGACAGGCAAGACGTTTCCACAAGGAGAGGCGCGTGTTTCTTTCGGGTGTTGAAAGTGAGAAGCTCTCGTCCAAATTGGGCCTAAGAAGGCCCGACCCAAACCTCAAATTATTGGGCCTCCGTTTCTTCCTAGCCCAGTACTCCACTTTTGGAACGGATTGGATCTTGTCTCGTTATCATTTAAAAAAATTTACGAATTTTTATGTTATTTTAACTAGAATCTCCAAGTTTGGCTTATAAAAATAAGTTCTTAAGATAACAAATAAAGTTAGATAACAGTAACTATGGTTTGAATTAATCATAAGTATATTCTATATTTCTAACAAAAGCTGGTCCAATTGTAAAAGGGAATGTGACGGGACTGTAACAGGAGGAAGGTGTTTTATCCATACCTAGACTCTAACTCTACTGCGACAGATTTTGTCGTCAAGTCCGTTGTAAAATTCTATTGCCGAATTGGATGCCAAACAAGGGCGTAGCTAGGTGGAAAGGAGTGGGGGCAATTGCCCCACTTGAAAAAAAATTATTTAATAATTTGTTGTATTTTTTAACTAAAAATTAAAATTTGACCCCACTCATTAAAGATTGACCCCACTCGTTAAATTTTCTAGCTACGACCCTGAATTGCCAAAACAACTAAAGTGCTTACAAGTGCTCCACTTAGCATGTTTCCAACTCTTGTCATCTCCGACCTTTCCAAATCTCATTCACCCCAGGCACAAGTAGCTGTTAGCTTCCAACTCCAAAGAATAAATGCATAAACAATAGCACAATTGGACCTTAAAAGCTTGCTTGGCACCAATATCTAAAAAAAAAATCAAATTTTCATAGGAAAAGAAAACGAAATTGATCTATCATGTTCATTCAAAAGCATGTAATACTAGAAGCATAGTGTGCAGAAATTAGCATAGTTCCTTTTTTAGTTGTCCGAATCTCCTGTCAAATCCACAAACTTTTCTTAAACGGAAGGCATCAGACCAAAGTCTGCACAAGCTTGACATCACCAACGTGCAATGAAACGCGGTCATGCAAGAACAACATTCCATAGATTCAACTCGCTCTAATGTCATCTAGCACAAAAAGCTGAAGTCGACGAGTAAGTAGATTTACCACTACATTTGCCACACTTAAAACAAGGCTTGACAAGAAAGAGGAAGTACGACTTTATTATGTACAAATCTTAGCATTCTACAGTTCTAGCAAGCACACTTGGGGAATGGCCTTGACAACAGCAACACTACGAAATACCGATGCCATCAATCCTATACAGCAGGCAAATCCATGTTCTTATGGCAACTCCGTACGAGAGTTGAGTCAACATCTACTCTGATATTTGCAAGTACAGCGCAATACAATTAAAGCCTGGCGAATCCCATTTAAAATCCAATCACAGCAACTCCTTTCGTATACATCATACAGCTCTAGCAAGATTATGCGAGGAAGATCTTCAAATATCGGAATACACATTCCAACTGACATGCAATTCAAGCACGTTATCAGGTATAGTTAGTTGCCTTAATTAAATATTTAAACACCAATAGTTGGTACCAGGACAAAGACCGGCGGACAGAAGGTCATAGAAATGAGGCCACCCACAACGAGCCGTTGCAACTAACTACTGATAAACTTACAAGATTCTCAGACGCCTGCAGAAGACATTTTCTGTTTCCTACACTCTTCATCAGCTTTTCTCAAGAACTGGTCCCAGCCGCTCCCTGGACCCGTATCCAAGTAATCTTGCGGCACTACCGTCTTCAGACCTGGTCGGATTCCACACTGGCTTTCCACAATTCTGAAGTCCACACCACGAATCTCTTCATCAAGTCTCTGTTCAAGTTCCTCCCAAGTGAAAAGTAAAGGAAGCGTGAATGCACCCCATGGGTTAAAATCAACAATCTTAACTCGGTGATCTCTCGTGACATAGACGTCGAATGAGAAATTCTCTGATTCGAAATTCAGCCTTATCTCCTCCATGAAGAAGTTCTCAATCAATGACTGGATACTAAATTTCTCCACTTGAAGGTCAGGATAAAATGTAGACACCTCACGCTGAGAGATCCCAACTAGGCGATGACAGCGTACGAAACAACGGAACTCCATCTGAGCCGACAAAGGGTACCACTTTCGAAGAGCGAGGTAAAAACTTTGTGGCCTTGACATGGTCTGAACACTGCACGAGTCATAAGCATGGCATAAATCATGGACCAGCGAGTCAGATGACTTAAGCAATAGTGCGATTTCACTGAAAGAAGTGCAGCGTAGTGTCCCAGATGTGCTAATCCAAGCAGAGTCTTTCGGTGAACTCCAATTAAGCTTAGGGAAGACAGCACCTCCAAGGGTTCCAATTGATTCCTTAACTTGCAGCTCAAGTTCAGGGAAAGAAGGTGGCTCAGCCTGTTCAGCTTCATCACCAGATCCTTCTGAAACCTGATAATCCTCCTCCTCTTCAGGATTGTGAATTCTATTAGGCAGAGCATCATCATCACAAGCAGAGACAGGGAGAAGGAAGGGCCCCGAATCATCAAGAAGGTACCCAACAAAAGATTCTGGGAGTTGATGGATTATGGTCCGGAGAGATTGAGACTGGAACTTGGGATACCATTCCTGGATCTGACAACAGTTAACTTCCTCTTCCCTCATATCTAACAAACTCCCACCAACTACTCAGTTCGAGATAGAAATACCTCTGAATACTTTTACTTACCAACCTGAAACATGAAATCAATTAATACGGTAAGTAGCCCCAATGAAAATCGCTGGAAAACATAACAAACTCAGTCCAATCCTTCAGATAACTATTAGAACCCTTCGTAATCGATTCCACTTCAAACATACATTCCCGCTTCATCGAAACATAGGAATTATATCAACACAAGGAGGAACTTGCAGATGGAAGTTCGACAACAAAAAAGGAATACATAAAGTCGTAAACTCGAACAGATTCATCGAAACATCGTCCACAGACAAGCTGTTCGAAATAAGTATCCCTTAAACTCCCAATCTCCAAGGCCAAAACCCCTACTAAAGACACAAACTACTTGGCTAGAAATCCAAATCCCACAATTAATTCAGAAAGAAAATTTCCATAAAAACATGGTAAAATAAGCTCAACTAACCCAAAAGAACACAATTCACCATGTAATGCAAAAAAAAATCAAATATCTTTAGAAGTTGAAACCGAAGAGGCAACTCACCCCGACCTACTCAAATTAATGTGGTTGCAATTGCTAACATGAAGCTACAACTCAGAATTCCAACTGAGCCACCGGAAGCACGCATCCAGCGATCCCGACGCAACAGAGTTGAGTCTCAACCCGGCAATGCGATAAGTCCCCGAAAACTTCATTCAACAAGTTCCAGGCAGCCTCCCAATATCCCCAACTTAAGTAAGTAGACCATCATCCCAAACACATAAAAATCGAAGATTCTCGATGACTTCACTTTTTCCTCTTAGCTAGATAAACGATCGGATAATGCTCCGAAGTCCGTACACTAAGCTAGGACCAAGATTAACCAACTCAAAACCCTAAACGCTTGAAAAGAGCAGAAGTAACCGGATAACGGAAACCTCGAAAAAGAGATAGAGGGAGTTAACTACTTACCGGCGCGTTCGATCGGGAACGAACTCGTCGGCGCCGTTCTCCCGAATGTCGCCGGAGACTGATCGGCGTTGGGGTTTAGAATGACAGGGAAAACGGTTTCTACCGGGAGAGGCGCGTTTCTTTCGGGTATTGGAAGTGAGAAGGTGTCCTCCATATTGGGCCTACGAAGGCCCGGCCCAAACTTCAAACTATTGGGCCTCCGTTTCTTCCTGGCCCGGTACTCCACTTATGGAACGGATTGGATCTTGTCTCGTAATCATTTAAAAAATTTACGAATTTTTTATTTTATTTTAACTAGAATCTCCAAGTTTGGCTTATAAAAATAAGTTCTTAAAATAACAAATAAAGTTAGATAACAGTAACTATAATTTGAATTAATCATAAGTATATTATATATTTCTAACAAAAGCTGGTCCAATTGTAAAAGGGAATGGTACGGAGGAGGAAAGGAATCTGTCGGCCGGTGTCGTATCTCGGATGCCAGCTAAGAGCTAAACACAGCAATCATATTCATAGCGGAGTTAGGGACACTAAGGTGAAGGGGCCCACTCTTCTTATCCAAGTGGGTCTAATCATTCCTTCATTTTCTTCTGGACTAAATTGATTAGCTGTTAAAATTTGTTCTAACATAAGATTTTCATTTTCAGTTCCGAAAAAAAATACATAGACGTGAATATAAATTAAGAAGTTGTATTATATTTACTACCTATAAGGTCTTAATAATTCAAATTTAAATTAGTGAATACTTATTTAAATAGGAAGAAAAGATGTTATTTTTGTAATACCTATATTAGAACTTTATAAAATCTATTAATCCAATATGAAATAAGTGACATCTTTAGAATGTAATTTGACAAAATATTACGTACAAGACCTCCCGCAAATGTTTTTTCAAGGAAGGGTAAAATCGTCATTGTGACCTATGTCGTGTCAGTGGGTCAGGGAGAGAGGGAAAAGGGAGGAGCCGAGGAGGGACTAGGGAGGACACGCGGGAGAGAGAAAATATAGATAGATATAAGGGAAATGAGAGTTTATGGAGATTCAATTTTTTTAATAATTTTTTATTTGTATATAGTACACTTACACTCACATTTTTTAATAAAAATGTGAGGAAATCAAATGTCAATTATTGTTATGTTTAAATAGTATATTCAGTTATATAAAATAATAATTTAATTATATTTAGATAATATGTCCTATTATATTTAAATTCACAGCTGAGATTAATTCATGTACATGCGATACGTTTGTGTTAGGTAGCTCCGCACTCGGCTTCTCATTTTATTCATCCTCCACCTCCTTCCTTCCTTCCTTCCTTCCCTTTTAAAAATAAATCAGTTGATCGGTGGAAGTTTAGACAAAATAACCGCCATCCCTAATTAGGTCGTTAATTTAATCAGATTATCCAGTTAGACTTCGTAATAGACAATTAGAGAAGAGTAAAATAACCGCCAAATCCAATTGAAGAGGGAAGGAGGACAGTTAGTTCAATTCAATTTCACTTCCAACTTGCAGACTAAGACACCCCCGAGAAAGAGAGAGAGAGAGAGAGAGAGAGAGAGAGAGAGAGAGTTAGGGTTAGGGGAAGGGGAAGGGGAAGGGGAAATAATGGAGGTGAAATTGCACATTTACGACGTGACGAACAGCGGATCGGAGAAGACGAACAACACCATAATGCAGATCAACAAGATCTTCAAGGACGGCATCGGCCTCGGCGGCATCTTCCACTCCGCCGTTCAGGTAACCGTCATCCTTCTCGGAATTGATTTCGGTTTCTACCTCCGATGTTAGGGTTTTACTGTTTTGGGGTGGACGACAGGTGTACGGGGAGGACGAGTGGTCGTTCGGGTTCTGCGAGAATGGGACGGGAGTGTTCAGCTGCCCGTCGGGGCAGAACCCGATGTACACGTACAGGGAGTGCATTGTGGTGGGGCAGACTAGCCTCTCCATCTCCAAGGTCAACCAGATCCTCAGGGAGCTCAGCCGCGAGTGGCCTGGCACGTCCTACGATTTGCTCGCTAAGAATTGCAACCACTTCTGCGACGAGTTGTGTGAGAAGCTCGGTGTCCCCAAGCTCCCAGGTTTGCCCCTCTGTATTGTTCCCGCTCTCTTTGGATGCTTTGTTGCCTCTGTGTGAGCGTGCTGTAACTGGATGTGCGGAGATTGTAGGCGGGGAGTGATCTGCGCTGTTCTTTCCCCCAAGGGCCACTGTTAGAATGTAGGATACAATGAGCGTCGTTTGCACGCTTTGGTCTTGGATTTGGGATTTTGGACTATGCCTGGGCTGAATTTTGTATGCAAGGGAGGGATTTTAGTACTTTGGACGAGGTCTGATAGTTTTTTAGTATGATTAGAAATCTCATGTGGTTATGCTGCCTCGCCTTGCTTGAACAGGTTGGGTTAACCGGTTTGCAAATGCTGGTGATACTGCTTTGGAAGTTGCAGGAAATACAGCCTTAAAGGTAATCTCCATTGCGTTGTTTGAGCTTTTTGCTTGTATTCAGCTTGCGTTTGGTTCATCTGGTAATTGTTTCGCCTTCTATTTTCTCAATTAGGGATTGAAAAACATATGTTTACTGGCCTGCAATGATATTGCAGTTGCTGGATAACGGGAGGCTTGTTTGTTGTCAGCGGTTGTCCTTGATAGAGTTTCTTCTATTTCATTTTGTTTCTGTTCCTAAGCAAATAATCGACGCACCATGCTCTATATGTTGTTTTGACATGTACCGATAGGATACTTAAATGTTGTTCTCTGTGGCTACTAGCTGGTAAAACGGTTTCTATTTATCAGCAACTTGGGCTCTGTTGATGATCTATGTTATGTTTTACCGACCTATTTGGGTTTCTAGATTAAATTATAACATTTAGTTTCACTGTCTGGATTTGGCAAACTTCAGTTTAGACAAGCCAAGACGGAGATTGTATCAGCCAGCAAAGTGGCATACCGTTTCCTCGCAGGCATTGCTTCAAACAATGGAAATGATTCAGAATCACCAGGCAATTCAAACAGAGGGAGTCCTCGGTTTCAGGGTGCTTGGTTTAAAAATCTTATTACCCCCGGTGCCAAGCCATCAACTAGCAGCGATGTTGATGATCAGGAGGAAGACACTCTCAGCGACCACCAGCAACATGGAAAGGTCTCAGGTCCACTGACTCGCGAGAATTCCCGAAGAACAGGTTCAGAGTCACCGCCGAGGCGGGATTCAGGACATGCTACATGAAGTTGTTAAAGTTGTGTACGCACTGGTTTTTTCTTTTGAAACCACGCAAGTGTGAATCATATTGTTTATGCATGTAAAATCTTATGTTTTCCAACTAGGGATCTCCATTGTGCTCTATTGTCCACCATTAGTTTTCTCGTTGCCATGAATTGAATTTGAGACGGTAATTAAAGCGAGTTGGGCCGAACCATAATGAAGTTAGAATGTGACATGTCGGGAAAATTTGTGTCGACATGATACTATGTCCATATACAAGTTCGGAAAGAGACATGATGTTTTAAGTGGCAACTGTGGGATCATACAGACTTCACGACAGAAAAAAAAAGTTGGGGATGGACTTTGAAGCTTACATGGAAGGGTTAGTAACATCTGTCACGCATCAACAAAAAGTGGTCAGTAGCTTGCCAGTACTCATCGGGAAAAAGCAAATATTTTTTAACCTATCATATTTAGATCGCGCAATATCGTTTTATGTTTCAATGATGTTCTTTTCATCTTTAATTCTTAAGGTTTAATCAAAGACCAAATAGGAAAACAAGTTGACATTTGGACAAAGTAATTCAGGTTTCTTACCGGCCGAACAAGATTCAATTAGAAAAAAATACCGGTAGGCAAGCATGAAAAGTAACATCTGGATCCAGCGTCCTACACTTACTGCAAGGCCAAAGAAAAATATCCAATCGTGATTCCTGATTCAGAAATTTTGAAGAGCTTTTTCTGTTGGAGGGTAGGAAATTGTGAAGAGTAGGTGAGCCGTGAAAGTTTCTCCGACCTTTTGCATAATCTGACACGTAAATAACCCGAAACTGATGCAAGTCAATGAAATGTATCCGAATCAAAATTTGGTGAGGATAAATGTCAAACCGATACGACTCATACTTAAATTAACCAAAATATATTCGTAAGCCAATATTGATGGGCAGCTCTGAATAAATGTAAAACTAAAACTAATACAACACGCAGCAAACAGCAAACCAAAGTGCAATAAACCAATAACGGATTCCAACTCCCAATAAGTGAAAAAAGGTTTATAAATGCAAACCAAGCAAAATAAGGAGCTCTCTTAGAGAAACCTTCAATGTATAAGAAACCAACTGTATGCTAGTCTGATAAATTGCAGAACATTCATGATTTATATATACAGGCACCGGGAGCAACTCAATAAGCAGCAGAGAACCCTCTTATCTACTCTCTCAGCATTCCATTAAAAACGATGGTGTTGACTGGAGTATCTTCGGCAATCTGGAGCGACGAAACAGCTCGAGCTGCAATAAGATCAGCCGATAGATCTGCAGTGCTCCAAATTTCAGAGTCAAAATGCGGTGCTTGTATATCCCTGCTGAGAGATCCGTATGAGAATGACCAGTTGTTAGTCTCGTCTTCATCCCACCTGAGTTGGGTCGCACAGGATTCAGAGACCCATCCGATTGTTTCTAGTGGATGCCACTCATTGTTCTCTACCTCTCTCCACTTGACACCGGTCACAGATGAATCCGAAACCCATTCAATTCTTTCAAGAGGATGCCCAGAGTAATCTTCGTAAGGAACACGTCTGCCAGGTTTGCCCATAAGCAGATCAAATTTTGAAGCATAGTCCCATTGGCCTAAACGAGAATCATCAGAATCTTCACCCATCAAGACCCGCAGAGCAACAGCCTCGGCGATTGCAGCCCCCTCTTCATCAAGCCTTTCCTGTTCTTCCTTCTTTTTCTGTTTCTTCTTTTCTAGTTCAGATCGAATAGCTGCAGAAGTGGCAAGAGCTTTCTCCAAGCGCCTCTTTTTCTTCTCGGCCTGCTTCAGACGATCCAACTCACCTTTCACTTGCTTCTTCTTCCCTTTTCTCGGAACTGGTTGAACTTTATTACACGCTATGCTATCCATGACACTACACTTGTTTCCTCGTAAATTTTCCTACAGTAACTTTTCTTTCCTTCAACTATCCCGTTTCCTTTAAACTTGCTCGATGACTAATCACGCTAAATGCTATCACTACTATAACTAATAAATAAACTCACAAGCCCCCGCAAACTACACCCACTCAGGTCCGTATGAGTACCTCATCTTCCTGACGACGCATTCCCAAACTGAAACAACTGGACACAACAAAAGAGAGAAACTGTAAGCTGTCGTGGTTTCACCTCCTGGCACCATTCTTCCTGAGTTCCCACAGCCCTTGCATTTACCCATTTGTGGACAGCAAGAAAACCTATTAAAAGCCGATCAAAACCGCACAATGTTCGACAACAATCTTCAACTTTGATCAGCTCACATAACCTTCACCACTGCATCCAAAGTGCATACATACACCTCAATCAGAATAACCAAACAGACAAATCATTACATAAAGGAAAGAATCTAAACTCGGACACAAACGCCAATTTTTCGATTCCTAAAACACACCAGCCGCCGATAA
The DNA here is from genome assembly GCA_012979155.1 of Hypericum perforatum. NCBI lineage: Eukaryota > Viridiplantae > Streptophyta > Magnoliopsida > Malpighiales > Hypericaceae > Hypericum > Hypericum perforatum. The sequence continues at coordinate 13,036 of SOPF01026748.1, read as the reverse complement.
ACGAACAACCACCGCCACCAATCCTTATAATTCAAAATATGGATGATGACTCCAACTAAACCCAAATTCTGCTCTCTAAAATATAAATTTCTACTGGATCAGTGCCCTCTTTCCAACTCTGATCACCCAAAATCCCCCACAATTCTCAAAATTTCAGCACCCAATACGCTAAATTCCGTGAATTTTCATCAAACGATTCAAACAAGAAGAGAACTAATCAATCCAACAGCAATTGGCTCAAAAAAATCCCCAATATTAGAACGCTCCGAAGCAAATGGAAAACCCAATTAAAGATTACAAATTTCGATTAAACAGCATCAGATCCAAAATACCCATTAACCTAACCGAAAACCCAAACAAAACCATCAAATTTAAGACCTTTATAACCCAAAGCTTCAACCAAGTAATTAAATTTAAAACGGAGGAAAGGAAGAGAAAGGACAAACCTTGGAGCAATCCCAGTAGAGATCAGAGGACGAGGAACAGGAGTGTTGTTTGGTTCTTTGGATCTAATATAAGAGAGAGAGAGAGAGAGAGAGAGAGAGAGAGAGAGAGATGGGATAGAATAACTGATCACATGGAGGCCAATTTACCGACAAGGGGTTGGATTTAAAAAGATTAACCAAAATGGAGTCGTCAGAAAAAGTTTTTCCTGTCTGGGGTCGGTACAAAACCGCAAAAATAAATGCGGTTTTGGCATGCCCGAAACCGCGTTTATTTGTGCGGTTTCAATCCAAAACCTCACAAATTTCTGCGGTTTTGTGCACTTAAATAAATTAAAAGTTGCGGCTCGGCTCGGCTGAGTGGTGTGAATCCGGCTGAAAAAATAACAAAAATATTTTTTTTAATCTCCGAAACCGCATATATTCCCGCGGTTTTGCACTGCTATCATTTTTTAATATTTTTTTTGTTCTATTAGGTCTTGTTGGAGGCTTAAATTAGATTGTCGAATAGTCATTAATACGTAAATAACACGCAACCTCTTCGTTAGTCAATTTGAGTTGAAAATTCAATTTTTTCAAAGAGATTTCGATTTCGCAATATCTTTATTGCCTAACACTTGCAATTCGACTTTTTTCTAGAAAAAAAAATTCATACAATCTCAATTATGTTCATAATGACGTGCCAACTTTCGTATAAACTAGCATTTTTCATATTTCTCTCAAGACAAACACATAATTATAGGCAGATAAGTCAACCGACCTACAAGTTAGTTCATTAATAATTCCATTGTACGAAAACACGGAGGCTTGGACAAATGCTTAATAAACCTCCAATCCAATAATTAATACCATAAACAACAGGACGAAAGACGTGGTTTAAGCAGTAAAGAAACTGTATTTTTAAAACAAAATTACCGAGTTCAAATTTTGTGAACGAAATAAATATTATTCAAAAAATTATCTCTTATATCTCGATTTTCTTATATTATCTAGAATATTCGAGTAGTGTCGAATTATCGGTCCAAAGAAATGACTTTCTCCCATCTCCTCTGTACTAATTGAAAATATTCTTCAATTTAGACTCCACTAATCGAATATCAGAGATAAAAAAAATCATTCATTTATTTACTAACTGATGTAGATATTTCTTGGTTCCAAGTTCCAACCATAAATGAACTTCAGTAAATATTCATTGGTCCAAACCGGCGATTTTGTCCACAAAAGTTAATGAGATAAACATAAATGAATATCCAGCAGCTCCGCTCCGACCTCGGCGACGATCTTCCTTTGCGAACCGCAGAAATTTATGCGGTTTCGGGAATATATTCGACAATCTAATTTAAGCCTCCAACAAGATCTAATAGAACAAAAAAATATTAAAAAATGATAGCAGTGCAAAACCGCGGGAATATATGCGGTTTCGGGGATTAAAAAAAATATTTTTGTTATTTTTTCAACCAGATTCACACCACTCAGCCGAGCCGAGCCGCAATTTTTAATTTATTTAAGTGCACAAAACCGCAAAAATTTGTGAGGTTTTGGGTTGAAACCGCACAAATAAATGCGGTTTCGGGCATGCCAAAACCGCATTTATTTTTGCGGTTTTGTACCGACCCCAGACAGGGAAAACTTTTTCTGACGACCCCATTTTGGTTAATCTTTTTAAATCCAACCCCCTGCAGGTAAATTGGTCTCACATGGAGAGGGGAGAGATTACGAGAGGCCAGAGGGGTTCTAAGATCCTTACACGTGTCCTCTTACGGGTAGGGCAAAAGCAGAGGAAGACTACTTACTTCCTCTCTTTTGTTTTTTTGTTATTAATTTCGATTTGTTTTTTTTTTGGTGGGAATTTCGATTTTTTTTTTTTTTAGATCCTATTCTAAATCCTATTCTATTACATCAGAAATACTCTCCTATTTTATTACATCAGAAATGCTCATGCCAGGAGTCGAACCCTGCACTTCACCCCACATTGGTGGGAATAATGCCACTGGACCAAATGGTCACTCGGCGTGGGAATTTCGATTTGATTTAAGAAGAGTAGAACAATGTTATGCTCCATCTTAAACCATTTGAATTGGGTTTCAAAATAGAGTTGACTTTAAAAGGAAAATACCTCTAAAAAAATGAAGGAAAAGGAAACTGAAATAGTAGAATATCTGAATTGTAAACGAAAAAAATCTAACTTGTTGGTCACGCCACAAGCAGTTTTTGTCTTCCCATAGATGAAATTTTTCTCTCATTTTTTTAAATAAGATTTCATAGAAAATTCTAAGATTGCATTAATTTTGTGACATAGTTTTATAGTCTTAAAATAATTTATTTAATTATGATATTATCTTTTTTTATCAAAAATATGAATAACTTTTTAAGTCAAAAAGTATTTCGAATTAAAATATAGTACCATATTTAGGATAATATGGCTCAAAACGTCGTGATTTTTTTCCTGATTGACACTTTGAATTGGCAAGAGGCCCTCTTTCTTTTTATAATTTTTTTAAAATACGCTCTCTCCTCTATTCTTAGCTTCTCTCTCCCCTCTCCTCTCTCATACTTTCCTTGTCAATACCAAATATCTTAAATATTGGAGAAAATTCATTAAAATTGAGTCATATGAGAAAGGAGGAGATGGGCGATTGACGGAAGAGAGGGAATAGAGGCGGATGAGGAAGAAGAGGGGAGGAGAGGAGGAAGAAAAACTGTGTTTTTAAAAAATTATACAAAATAAGAAATCAAAATTGATGTTTAATCCGTTGTCAGTTCAGCATACTAAACGAAAAAAATCATAACGTGAAGTGCCACATCATCCTAAAAATGACAATATTTATGAATTCAGAATAATTTTTTGCCTAAATAGTCACTCGAAACATCTTTTTAGGATCATAAGACTACGTCACAAAATTATTGTAATCTTAGAATCTTCTATGATTTTTTTTATAAAAAATTCTCCATATTATCGTTACATACTATGACTTGATAAATCAAATGATCAAAAATTAATTTTTGTTAATTGTATAGTAAATGCGAAGTTGATCTTTTTTCTTTAATTTTTGTGATCATTAATAACTTTAATATCATCACTTGTTATAAACCAACATGGCAATCAACTTTAATATCATCACTTGTTATAAACCAACATGGCAATCTGGTAGCCGAGTGACCTTTGGTCCGCTGGCACAAAGGTGGGGTGGAATTTGGAAAGTCCAGAGTTTGATCCGTGACATTATAATAAATTAGGATAAAAAAAAACATGGCAACCTGGTAGGGTCGGGTTTGTTTTGCCAAATGTTACTTGTCCAGGGAGAAGTGTTACTTCCAACATCCAGATTTCCAGATTTGGGATGTGGCAGTGCCCGAAATCAAAATCGAAATTGGCCACCCTCACCCTTTGACCCATCACAATACAAAATTTCGATCAGCGTCATCCTCTTTTTATTAAAGTTAATGCAAAAGTTATGTGTATATTTATTGTCTACCGGAAATAACTCAAAAGACATTGACAATAATTGCATTTTGAGGCTTAAACTTGAGAGTGATAATTAAGATTTGACAATTTCTGTCCAATAGTCTGCGTCATCTGCATTGCAAGAGATTAGCAAATTGAACACTACTCTGTCAACTCATTATAAAGTCGGTGGCATCCGTGTCGAATTTAGCATGATGTTCCAAATCAACGTCATAAATCCGTAAGTGTATTTTTTCTTGAAGTTAAATTTACACCAAATAATTATACTTATTAAAATTTGAATCTCGAATTTACGTCTAATCGTCGCACGACTTATATTATTATATCAATTGCCCTTCTAGTTGTAAATGAAGACGTGTTTAATCGTATACCATGCAACTTTTCATTCGGTTTATCATTTGGTAATGTTGGAATTAGGATTCAATTCGTAATTATTATTGTACAAGATTAGACTCGAGTCTATCAAGTCCGATTCACTAGATAAATGGGTCGATCAACGTGGATTGACCAGCCTAGGGCCACGTCAACCGCCACGCGGACTACGTGGCTTAATCAGTTAATGTCGCATCCTGCATCATGTATTTTCTGACATGTGCGCGTGCGTCAGCACTACCATGGTGATGACGGAGTTATCGCCGAAACTGGAAGCTCGATAGGGCTAAGGATTAACTCTGTCACATGACATCCACGTGAAAAACATGTGTGTCTGAAGTGCCACATGACAGATACGTGGCAGAAATGCGTGTTCGACCTGCCATGTGACAGGCACGTGATACACATCCAACAATTGGTTTTCCCTATAGAAGGGTAAATCCAACTAAACTAAAAGATAACTTTGCCACTAAGAAACTCACTCAGAAAAAATATTTAGATCAATTTTGAAGTTTTAATCATATTCTAAATTTGGAAAATATCGTGAAAATTAATTGCATGTCCAATATATTGTGATCATAATTCGACTAGCATAAAAAAATTATTAAGCCGATCTTATGGATCTCATGCTCCGACAAATAAATGTTATTTAATTAAGGGAAAAGTCTTCCTAGGGCCCTTGTGGTTTGACCCGTTCTCAAATAGGTCCATGAGGTTTAAAACGATGATAACCGGTCCCCGTACTTTCAATTTTCACATCTGAGTCCCCCCGATTTGGTTCGATTCGAAAATCCAAAATTCAATCTCGCAATTCAGGTGACGAAAACATGTGAAATTGGTATCTACATGTCGGAGACACTTTGGTGAGTCACCTGGAGTAGACAATCGGCATTTTTGTCACCGGAATTGCGAGATTGAACTTTGGATTTTCGAATCGAACCGGATCGGAGGGACTCAGATATGAAAATTGGAAGCACGGGGACCGGTTATCGCCGTTTTAAACCTCAGGGACCTATCTGGGAACGGGTCAAACCACAAGGTACCTAGGAAGACTTTTCCCTTTAATTAATGAATTAATTTGTTAATTAATCAAATTTAACATATAATTACTCACTAATTATACGTCGAATCCATCAGGTAAGTACATGAAATTATGATTATGATCACATATTAAGTATTTTTTTATTACCGCGTGTGGAATTAATTAAGTGTGTTAAAATTTAATCCGGGGGAGAGATCGAGCTTCAAGAAATAGTGAATGGTCTTATGGAGGGGTGGTGGGGGCCCATATTGACTATCATAAGGCCCTCTTTTGTGGCTGGTACTTAAAAATATTTAAATTTTCAAATTTCTTCATGGCACCTAGATGCCAAACCGATGCAATCTTACTTTTTTTTTTACTCAAATCAAATTTTATTGTTCTCTTGAAATTGATTGATTCATATTTGTTTTTATATACGTCTTTTCCAAATATTTGTTATTATACTTTTTTCTATCATACAGACAGTAACTAATCTACAGTCAAACACCATGAAAGTCTTAAGAAAATACAAGTCTTAATCCGACCAACTAATGTCAGTTAGGCTGGTATCTAATTGAAAACATATAAAAGCTAGATAAGAAAGGACTTTGAAATAAGCAGAGAAAATCGAACATGTTGTTTTAGATAATCGGATTCTAGGATGGGCCCAATTCCCACCTCCACTGACGTGGTCTGGGCCTTAGCTCTTTTAGTATTCAAAAAGGATGGATTCCATACAAAAACTTTTATAACCTGTCCTTAGATATAATATATCTATTTTAGTAAATTTTGTATATATCTATTTTAGTTATACTTGATATAATATTACTTTTATAAGTAGATTTTTCTGAATATTATTTTTGTGGTAACATAACTGAATACAGAGTACAGTGTTCTAGTTATATTAAATTCAAAGCAGTTTTACCTAGTTTGAAATTAATGTATCTGATTAAACTTAAAACTGATTGCACATATTTTATCACATTGTATTAAAAGTGAACGTCTCTTAAATTCCATTGCACATATTTTATCCCCCAAACTGACAGGTGCACTCCTAATTCTTTTGTTGCAAAGATCCACTAAGCTAGATAATTGGCTAATGGATCTCCAAATCTATCAATAAATTGCTAGTGCAAATTAGCCACTTCGCATTACATTTAGAGAAAGGACAATTCGACACGCATTACAGTTTCCGCGTGACATATTACGAATTCCCATCTTATTTTATTTTAATTCAGTTGCGTAATCGTGTGAAGCCCATCAAAATCTCCAACGTCCAGCTCATAATTCATGGAACTTAATTATACTCTTGCATTTTTATTATAAAATAAGTTCCAAGAGTTGCAATGCTAACTTTTTTCACACAAAAAAAGGGTTGCGACTTTTTTTCTGCAACTTATAGAGCTATGACTTTGTCGTGCAAATTATTTTTTATATCAGATTATCTGCTTCCACACGGCTCCCGCCCACATAACTATTTATTCCGGTGACGCAGGATGCAGCAAAAGCATGTAAGTTTTATTATTTTTAAATTTATTAAGAATTTTCTAATAAATATAATTAGATATTACATGTAATGTCTAAAGACTAAAAATGAACTTCGAGGAGCGACATGTAAGTTTGGACCGCGGCAACTAATTAAATGGATCAGAGTGGATTGTAAAGCCAATCCAGTGGCAGAAAAAAGAAACTCTCCGGCGACACTTTCAAACAGAATGAAGGCCTCGGCCGGTGTATTCCGATGGAAGAATATCTAATCAATTACACTCTCCGGCGACGAAACACAGCACTTCTCCATTTCATTTTCAAACTGTCAAATCGTTTCATAAACGAGACCGTACTTCATATTATTTGCCACCTTAATGATTTGGTCAACATATTTTTCATATTTGCGTGTAGACGATGTGAGTGATGTAAGACATGCCAAATTGTTTGTGATCAATACGATATTTTTCTTATTGGGTATTCCTTCTCAGCGACGTACTCTTGGGAATGGGACCTACCAAATCCCAAGTCTTTTTTTTTTAGTTGAAACAACTCAATCCCGTATTGCAATTATTTATTTGAAATTTTTTAAGTTTATTTAATTAAGATTGAAATTTTGGAACTTTATAAAGTTTTTCTAAGTTTTGAACTACCGATCAGTTAAAAGAGGTAAGATCTCTTGCCTCAAAAATTGGTATCTCCTATTGCAATTGCCATCTCATTACGAGGTGTTAAAAAATTCACACGCTTTGCGAATTGTAACATAATATTAAAACTTATCATGGTCTTATCAGGTTACTCTCGCTGCCTTTTTACATAACTATATTTTCAACCACGAATTTAAAACCATTACCATTAAAATTACTCTATCATCAGCCATTTTAACTAAGACATATTATACATTCAACTGGATCACCTAATATTTTTCTCCAATACAAAATTTGGCTCACATTCTTTTATACGATTTTTTCCTCCGTTCGATCTCCTTCTCCAGCTCTTCCAAACCTCCCACCTCTTCAAGTTCCTGGACCACACCAACAACAAAAAGTCAGCTCGTAGTTTAGTTCCAAGTGGGCTATAAGCAGGTGAATATAATTCCTTTTTTTTTTAAATAGTAGACCCACCTTGGGTCCTAAGAAAAGCCCATATGGTACGCCGTCAAATTTCTGTGAGTGATGGAGCTGCATTTTACAAAATTACATCAATTAAGAAGTCGCCAGAACCAATAAAATTTGTCCGAAAATTGCAATCGAACATTGTTGGATTCTATACGTGACGGGTTACGATATTTACCTGGTGGGCGGCAGCAACCTTTCTGAAGTAAGGGACATTTGCAATGGGTCCCACAGGGAACCTCTTGTGGACTAGGCCATCGTGGACAAACATGTAGGCCATTCCAAACACCGTAATTCCAAGGCCCTATCATAATAAGACACCAAAACTCAGTTAATTACTTACTTAATCGATTCTATAACTAAATTAATCAATATTGCTCCATAACGATGGTTAATTGTCAATAGGTAAATTTAGGTGGGTTGACTTAAAATTTTCGGGTTTTTGACGGTAATAAGATTCGAACTCTCCGAATATAAACTTAAAATCATACCCGTTTTCATTCCACTCTTACATAGATGATCGTTAACTCATCTTAATATAACATAATACCCGAAAACAAGAGACAGCAAGAGACTTACCGCACCGAAACAGAAACCGGGGATGAGGCCCTTGTTGAAGAAGCCGTAGGAGAGAAGCCCAATTGCGGGGAGTGCGTTGGTGATTGCGAACACGTCGTTTAGCTCGAAGGGACCTTCTCTTGGTTTATGGTGAGACTGCAAATTTTACATGCAAGGATACATGTTCCCAATAAACATTAATCCCCCAGAAATTAACTTTTAATAATTAAGCAATTATATATATTAAATGTATTAATATCTACCTCGTGCATGTGCCACAACGAGGCATGCCAAAGAGATTTATGCGCCCATCTGGCCCAAAACTCCATCCCCACCTGTTTGTTAGACACGAAAAATGATTAATTGAATTGATGTTAATGGTCGATAACATCCAATATCACGAAAATCGTCTAATATAAATTCGAAGACGACTTACCGCCGCACCAATGGAGAGGGCGAATGTACCTAATATTTCAGATACGGGCACCTCCCTTCCCTGTCCATCCACGAAATTAATTAATACCACAATTAAATGGAAAACCAATTTTCAATATCTCAATTTCCTAATCACTGCATGTCAAGTCCGGCGAGCTCAAATTCTGATTAGTCGGAATTTTGTTTAAAGCGAGCAATAACGTAAGTACCTCCAACTGCCAATAGAAGCGGTAGTAAACGGCCATAGCGGCCATGGAAGTGATGCCCAAGGAGGACATAACCGCCGCCACCAGGTACGTCGCCCTCTCCGACTTCTTCCTCTCCGACCTCTCCCTCGCCGGAACCACCACAATATCCCCCGCTTCCTCCTTGACCGAGTTCTCCGTCCTAGTCTCCTCCAGCACGAAACAGACGGCCAACTGGGCCCTCCTCGTTATTCTTCTCTGGGCGTTTAATATACCGGGAACCGGAAGTACGAGCGAGGCGGGTCGTGGCCGGGGGAAATAGTAAGAGGGTTTGGACGCCGCCGTCGCCGCCGCCATAGCCCAGTGGTCGGTCTCCGTTCGGAGGAAGTTAATGATACGGACAGGGAAACGAGGTTTATAGCGAGGGAAAGACAAGTGAAGGAGAGATTGAAGCGTGGGCGTCTTAAGTATGTGGTGTGGACCGCGTGTTAAGAGTATAAAATTTGGAATGTCGTTTTCTGGCTACTTGTATTATTTGTGGGGTTTTTTTTGGGGGGTCATTTACTGACTCATTTTGTTCTATAGGGACATAAAGGTCTTTTTTAGATATATTGTTGATAATCAAATTCATGCATGACCAGATCCAAGCTGATGTTAGTAGATTTTTTTAGTTTAGTGGGAGAGTATTGTTTGACTATCAAAATTATAATGGTTGAAATATGATAGTATTTATTAGGTATTGATTTGGTTATGAAGATGTAGAAAAAAAACGTCATGATTATATCATAGGATAAAATGGCACACATAATTATGTAAACGAATTTCATGGGATCTTTCTAAAATAATGAGTTGGATAAAATAGATTGTCTAATATTCTCTATCAAATAGGTCATTTAGAACCATCTTTGAAAATGTAATTTTAGAACCAAATTTATTCTCTATCTATCATGCTATAAGTCGACTGGCATCTATATTAGTATCTTGATATTGAAAAATTATATTGCCTTCCCTGAAAGTCTAAGGAGACTTCTGCTTGCACCTTATGCCCTCACTCCAGGCCGGAATACAAGTGCAAGCCAATTTGCTTGCGGAGCTACCTATGAAGTCAGGTCAGGTCAACATTTATGGCACTCTCCATTAGTAACGCATGGAGTCTCTTTGTTGCCACATGGAAATCTCCATCACTAATGTTTCAGGTTTGAAGGTCCATTATTCGAGGAAACCGTATAACGTTTACAATCCTCCTAGTAAATATCTCAGCTTTGAAGCCTCAACAAAAATCCACACATCATCATGTGAAAATAACTTCTAAACGCTTCTTTCATCACAAATATTACCCGAGGGCTAAGGCACTAAATAACAGCATGTCATAATAAAAATTATATTAAGTACTATTTACATATATGGTCCAAAAGTATAACCAAAAGCACCAAATTGTCCTATTGTATTGTGAAGTTGATTGAATGTCAATTGCATGGTTAAGGTATAGAAAATTACTTGCATAAATTGGCAACGAATCTTAAAAGTTGCTTCTCTAAGTTTTTTTTGTCATGTGATTTCCTTCTACTCAATTATGATACTCGTTACCCGAATTTCAAATTTTTAGTTAAATTATAAAACTCAGATACAAGTACTTGGTGGTGCATGGTTATTGGGTTGATTGGAATCTCGTATATCAAAAGGAGTGGAAGAGGTTGAGCTTCAAAAAAGAAGACGAGGAAGGAAAGTGTGAAGGAGCGTGATTAAGGACAAGGCGACAACGAATGGGAGTTCCCCTTTAACTGTCACAATTGACTCTCAGTCTCGACACCTTATACGCTGCCACGTTTCCCACCGCCCCACCACCTAATTAAACATTTGTAATTGGTTTATTTGTCGCCGAGTTTAGTGTGTTATGATGTTGTTTGACTCTCTCCTGGGATATTATTGTTAATGTAATTAATTTAGTATTTGAATAAATCGATAATTATATCTTTCTGATTAGGTAAAATTTTTAGTGTAAGAAAATTTGTTCTGCTATATAACTCATGTATATGTAAATAAATAATTCATGCATTGTATATAATACAAATCCACTTATAAAAATATATGTGCATCTAAGTCACAAGATTTTACTATTTTATAAATTTGACATTTTGATTACAAAATTTCTAATAAATATGGTTTAGATGCTACATCTAATTTCTAAATATGATTTTGGACTCGCATTTTTGGTAGTCTGAACCGCGGCAACTAATTTCTCGCACTAGCCGGTGTACTCCGGATCGAAGAATATCATCAATTACTTTCTCCGGCGACGGAACACAACACAACACAATACAATTACACAACACTACTCACTCCATTTTATTTTCCAACGGTCGAATCGATTCACTTCATATTAAAAACGCACGGAAACTACATCAATACTTTATGTTATTTAAGATTTAGTCAACGAGATATTTTCCATGTTTGCGTGCAGACAATGCGAGAGATGTAAGGGGTGCCAAATTGTTGCGATCACGATTGTTCTTGGATTACTTACAAGTGTAAACAATTGCTCTTAAAATATAAATGATATATAATTATAACATGATATTAAAAATCATGTTACTGGCGCCGCCTTTTTTACGGAACTATATTTTTCAGCTTACCCTTTATAATTATGTCATCATTAGCTATTTTAACTAAGACAAATATTATATATTCAACTGGATTACTTGATATTTTTTCTCCAATACAAAAATTGGCTCACATTCGTTAATATGAATTTTTTCTCCGTTCGATCTCCTTCTCCAACTCTTCCAAACCTCCCACCTCTTCAAGTTCCTAGACCACACCAACAACAAATATTAGATCTCGTACTTTAGTTCAAAAATGAGCTACTACCTTGGCGAATTAATATAGTAAAATGACTACCGAAGTTTAGAGTTCAATATCTAACTTAAAAACAAAATTTTGGACACACCTTGGGTCCTAAGAAAAGCCCGTATGGTACACCGTCAAATTTCTCTGAGTGGTGGAGCTGCATTTTACAAAATTACATCAATTAAGAAGCCGCCAGAACCAATAAAATTTGTCCGAAAATTGCAGTCAAGCACTATCGAATTTTATACGTGATGGATTATGATATTTACCTGGTGGGCGGCAGCGACCTCTCTGAAGTAAGGAACATTCGCAGTGGGCCCCGCGGGAAACCTGTTGTGGATCAGACCGTCGTGGACGAACACGTAGGCTATTCCAAACACCGTAATTCCAAGGCCCTAACATAATAAGATACCAGATCTTTATTCATTACTTATTTAATCGATTCTTTTACCAATTAATCAATCCTCATTAAGATTGTTAACTCATCTAAATACATTAGGTAAGTACTTTTTACAATTTTTTAATTGGTGCAAACAGACTATTCACAAAGTCATGTATCTTAGTAGTATTCTCGTCCAAAAACGTTTAATTTTAAAGTTCTGATGAGATCTAACACATTAACGTTGATATGATCGCACTATTGATAAATTTTTTTTTACGCTAAAAAATAATGTATGAAAAAACTGATACAACTATAAATAAGATCGGACATTACTCGAACTCACCGTGGCATAACAAAAACCAGGGATGAGACCCTTATTGGAGTTGCCGTAGGAAATAAGCCCAATTGCGGGGAGTGCGTTGATTATAGCGATCATATCGTTCAGCTCGAAGGGACTCTCTCTTGGTTTATGGTGGGACTGCAAATTTGAATTTTACATGCAGCACAAGTTCCCTATAAACATTAATCTCCCAAGATTAATTTTTTAAATTACTCTTATGTAACAAGAAAAAAATTCACCAATTATATTACCTCGTGCATGTGCCAAAACGAGGCATGCCAAAGATATTTATGTGCCCATCTGGCCCAGAACTCCATCCCCACCTGTTACCCCACAGTTCACCAAACGAGAAAAGAAAAATTACAAGTTGAATTGATTTTTATGGTT
>SOPF01026746.1:0-55441 GCA_012979155.1 Hypericum perforatum | reverse complement strand
AAGAATAATGATATTATATTGAGCACAATCCAATTGAATATCATGAATAAATGCAAGATGAGAACAATTAATACGCTTGAATAGACTACTCATTCAAATATTTGGAAAACAAAATTTCAACAAACGGTAGTCATACAAATCAATTTGTTCTCTTCTCAGTCTTACTAATTCTTTATCTTTAAACGAAATATTACTCGGTTCAAATTTTATCACCGTGATTATCATAAAATTACCGGCAATCGGGCATCTTCAATTTGTCCTCGTAAACAAATTCGCCCGCAACGGATACTTCATCACCATAGTAAACTCCTGCTTCTCCGACAAGTCCACGTCATCGCCATCCACCTTAACCCAGTTAAACCTCCATACCAAATTGGCCACAAAGTACTCCAAGTGAAGCAAGGCCAACACATACCCAGGACATATCCTCCTCCCAACCCCAAACGGCATCATCTTCACCTCCTTGCTCCCCGTCAAATCTACGTCACCTTCTTCTCCAAGAAACCTCTCGGGGTTGAACTCCATAGGGTCCTCCCAAACCCTAGGGTCCCACCCCATCTCGGCCACCATGAAGTTGATGGTCCCTTCCTTGGGCACCAAGTAACCCCCCAGCAAGGTGTCCTCGGCCACCGCGTTCGGAAGCAGGAAATGAGCTGGCGGATGCCTCCTTAGGCCCTCCAAAACAACCGCTTTTAGGTACTTCATCTTTGGTAAGTCCTCTTCCTTAACGTCCACTCCTCCTCCTCCATTGTCGTGGGATTCTTCCATTGTCTTCCTCTGAGTAGAGCTTCTCCTGCACTTCTGGGTACTTTACCAAGCTCGCAATTATCCATTGCAGCGCTGTAGTTGTAGTATCCGTACCTGCCACGGGTTTATAACATAATTATGTAAATATTCTCATCTTAGTATAAAGAGTATAAATGCATGGGTTAGGAACTCGGAGCACAAGCTAACCATCTCCGCCTCGTTGAGCTTCCTCTTGCCCTCCTCGGGAAGCTCCAGCTCCAACAACGTGTCCACGTAGGACACCATGCGCCTCTCGCTCCCACGTTTCGCCTCCTTCCTCGCCCTTATCAATGGAACCAGTACGTCCTCCTGGTTCCGTCTGATCTCCATGTACTCTTCCCACCTCCTCTTGAAGAGAATCTTGGTCAACGCCGGCCAGAAGTTGAGGGTGTTGTACCGTTCAAGGTTCAGAAGCAGCCGGCGCTGTGCCTCCTCTATTTTGGTTATCTCTTCCTCCCCTGCCTCGTCGCCTATGCACATTAGCACCAGCAGGCAGAACATAGCGTACCTGAGGTGGGAAAATTTTGGTATGATTCAATTAGATTCACGGTCTAACCGGTAAGATTGAAAATTTTTGTTACATTAATGGGATTATTGATTTGCTAGGGCAATTGCACATTATGTTTAGTTAAAACTGCGAGAGAACAATCTTACACGAGACAATTCTAAAATTGTGTAAATGATAAAAAAAAAATAGATAAATACATGTTAAATTAGAAATTTCAGATATTTTTGAAACTATTGTGACTAGTTAATACTAATAAGTTAAATATATCTGAATCTTATCAAATACAATGCATGTTTCTTTATGTACTATTACATATTTATTACTGGGGCCATCTTTTATTTGGAGAAATTTTTATTTTTTTTATTTTTGGGCTTCATTTAATCAATCAAAAAACATCTTATTACACCTGGAAAATGACATTTTAAATTCCAAGAGATCACCAGTGAACTTCGATTTCCTCACCTGAGGTGGTCAACTACCACGACCCCTTGCGTGGGGTTTGAATTTCCGGACATGAGCCGGTCGACGAGGAGCTTCAGGACACGGAGGCGGGTGTCGGAGTAGGACTTGACCCGGGACGGATGAAGTATCACTATCTCAGACGTAAGGTTACGCCTTAGAAGCCGCCACGTGGGCCCGTAGAACGCGGAGCTGATGTTGTGCTGGTCGGTACTATCAATCCTCCCGGTGGCCAGCAGGGGTGGCCGGTCGGCGAACACGGCGCCGTTCTGGACCAGCGCTTGGTGGGTGAGCGACCGGTCGGCCACAAAGATGGCGGGTCGGGACCCGATGTGGACGGTAACGATGGGGCCGAAACGGGCGTGGAAGGAGCGGAGGATGGGCTCCAGCTCGGAGAAGGACTTCCGGAGCCATAAGAAGTTGCCAATTATGGGGATGGTTGGTGGGCCCGGCGGGAGAGGGTAGTTTGGTCTTTTCTGTTTCGGGGTGGCGAGGTTGAGGATGGCCTTGATGTAGCAGTAGTAGGTGTCCATTTTGATAAGCGTGAGTTTCTATTATTTGTTTTCTTAGGTATTTATGGGTTTTGTTTCAGGTGACATCTATATTCAAACCAATTTTTATGTAATCCAAATGCATAACGTACTACAATTTTAGGAATTCTAACAATTAAAATTCTCGCAAACATGGTAGTTAAAATTTTACATTTAAAAAAAAACATCAAGTCAAATCTTCACCCCTTCATCATAATGTTATACGTCACCGGGCAATTCGATTACTCTAGTTGTTTTGACTTTTTTGTTTGTCATAGTGCATTACCAATTTTATCAATGAGATATATTGTTGGTTTTGATTTGAACATGTCAATTTCATATTAACAAAAAGTGAATTGAAAATAATTGTCCCACTTCTATTTGGTCGCAAAATTTAAAATTACAATGTAATAATGTATTTCAAAGCACAAAATCACTGGTATTAAACCTAATATAAATATTTATTATTTTTTTGGATTCTCCTGAATTTAAAGTCGATCAACTAACTAAGCATATTGTTAGATATTCTTTTATACATCCGGTGTTTTAGATTGAGCATATATATTAATGTGCTCTTATAGGAACAAACCAAGACAATAACATAAATTTTGTTTTCTTGAAATTTTGGACGGGAAACGATCCTGGATTATGATTTACAGCCATTTGATTGCAGAAGGTCCATACTTATCTATACACAGAGACATCGTATCATTCAATCAGTGAGCTTTTATTGTCAATGTCTGCAAAGTTAAATACTTCATTTTTTTTTTAACAAATATTTACATGTGTTATTAACTTATGATCACGAAATTCGATGGCTTTGTCGTCGGATTCGTAGAAGACCCAAGACTTTAATATAATCGCTGGATAGAAACTAGTTTGGTTTTGAAGAAGTTGATGCTGTGACGCAACACTATCCCTTTTTGACCGTCACTTCAATAGGCCCGATAATTTTTTGGGCAGAAGGCCCAAGACTTGCAAAGGACCCAGACCCAGTACCGAGCATAAAATTTTGCCGGCATAAGAAATGATTTAACATTTTTTCCCGTGGACATACGCGATTAAAACTAAATAAAGAATATGAAAATAAGACGAGAATTACACGACTATAAGTGTTCCATTTATGTCAACTAGTCTCTCTGTTGTGTTTCTCTTCTATTTACGTAGTTCGGTCTCTTTAAGATCAAAAGAGTTACAAAATAAATTAACTATTATTTGAACAAGGCACGCTCTTGATCTTGCTCTGTTTCAAAAAATTCACTTTGTTAAACATAATATTTTTTAGATAAATTGTTAAACATAAAAATTTAGATTAAAATATATTAATTATAATGTAATATCATAACATGTTAATTTCACATTTATTGTTATATGTAAGTATTACATGTGTAAAAGTGAGATCTACCATTGGTCCATGCCTATATTATCTAATTATTATATAAAAGTCCTCCACTCCTTTGGCCTCTATTAACAATTCTCCTAAATGGTGGTCCTTTCTGACATGTTTAAATAACACACGTACTTATATGCAATTAACCAAAAACATCAAATCATAAAACGGAAGAAAAAAAAAATTAAAATAATCGCACCGCTCGAACCATCGAAGCCAAATGACCCGACGCCCACAGAAACCCGGTGTTCATCTGAACCCAAATCTGGAACTTCAACTAGAAGCTCAGTCCACGGTCGCCACAAGGTACGTATTTAGCTCCTTATTGTAATATTTAATCTATAGTCTTGTACTAATGGTAGCTGGTTCAATAAATAACTCGAAAATACTCGACTCTGAATAGTATAGATGAACCGAAGGTTATGATCTTGCTGTTCCATATTGGTAAAGCGAATTAGCCCATATGGGTCATCTGTGTTCTTCATATTTTTCGCATTCGCCCACTGGTAGTCTCTAAATTTTGGCCCCAATGTGGGTTGGGTTGTCCACAGTTGGTGATAAGCAGAAGAAGGTTGGTGGGTTCTTAAAGGAGCAATCTTTGCGTTTTAATGATGTTGAAGCATGGTACCAAGGGTAAGAAATGGTGGCAGGGTTCCCAAAGTGGATATCCACTGGTGCTGTTTGCTTGTTTAGCTTTGTTGGGTGTTTTGATGTTGGTGGTTCTTGGTAATGTCGAGAATCCCGCTGCTTCGTTCGGTGTATCGAGGAAGAAGTCGGTTGATTTAGGCTCTCGGGTGTCCTACCCCCGTGTAGAGTTCAGAAACGGGACAAATCTGATATCGCAAGTGCCGGATTCTCCAAGAGCAGTGCTGTTCTTGGCACATGGATGCAGTGGGAGAGCTGCCAACTTTTGGGAGAAATCTTCTCACTGCCCAAATTGTGTTGGTCTACCTGAGGAATCACGCATCGTTCTTGAAGCTATCGCTCGTGGATATGCGGTACTTGCTATATCCAGTGTGGGAAAGTGCTGGACATTTGACGAGGAAATGCTAGCTGTTGAAAATCTTGTACTGTGGTGGGTTAAGGAAAATAATCTCGAAAAGCTCCCTCTGGTGGCTTTGGGGGCTTCTTCTGGTGGATATTTTGTTTCAGCGTTAGCGACAAGATTGAGGTTTAGCAGCATTGTTCTTATGATTGCCGAAGGAGTTTTTGATCGCCTTGATATAAGCAGCCAATACCCTCCCACGCTATTTGTGCATATGCCGAAAGATGTGTTTAGGAAGAACAAAATAACCGAGTTTGTGGAAGTTTTGAAGAAAAAGAGCATAGACGTTGTTGAGGTTGAATGTGTCGAGTTCCCATTGTCATTGACATTCCTGGCCGAAAGAATACAAGGGTTTGATCAAAAACTATCCGCCGGATTGTTTGGGCTATTTCGGGAAAAGGGTTTTATTGACTCCAACGGATACATGATACGAGATGGACGGGCAACAAGGTGGAAAGAAGCTCTTCGACAGAGCAAGAATCTGCAGCTGCACAAGAACATGTTCCAGCATGTGCAGGAGGAGCTGAATCTCGCATTTGCTTACCACGAAATGACTAGCTTACAGTCGGAGCAGATCTTCCATTGGTTTGAAGCTCACATCAAGTAAGCAGCACTCGCCTAAGAATAGTTTTACTTGAATGTCTGCAGAATGCACTGCATCTCATCAAGAACCAGCACTCTGAGGTTCGAATCATCGAGATCGAATTGGCCTTTAAAACTCAGTAGTTTGGGTCTCAGTGTGGATAAGTGAACACCTGAGCAGTCTGTTTTGGGGTGATCTAAGGGTACATGAGTCCATGTCAATTTGTGTTCACATTTGTCCGCCAGGATGCTATATTGGATGCCTTTACTCACAGAGAATACAATATCGTTAAATACTTTTTAAAACTCGAAAAGATATTGCCTTTCGTCAATAATTCTATTTGAATTTAGATTAGTGGATATTTGGATACCGATAGTGACGTAGTTGCAGAAATCGATTTGTGTAATTTTTATCTGCTGGTAGCAGTATCTTTCATATCCGCAATTTTCTTTTGCGTCTTCTTAATTAAATGAGCCATTATCTCAAACCAATTGCTTCTTTTAATTAAACCTGTCATTTGCAGGTTTATTAAAAAGACCATATCTAACCTATTTTGATCTATCTTTTTCGTGCAAGACAAAAGGAGCCGATGGCTAGGAAAATCTAATCAATCGACGAATTATTCTAGTCGTCACTTGTTCAATCATTATGGCATACTTAAATTAATTAGCATGCCTGCTTTTGTCGTTAAATACGGACAAGATAAGCATATATTGCCAACTTTTCGCCACTCGTCCAACTCAGCATCGTGATCTACGTTGAAAAATAGCAATTTCTGAAGTATTAAGTTATATTAAAAGTGCTAAATAGTTGAAACTAATCGCATATTTTGCATTCAATGTGCAACTCTTTCCATTTTGTCGAGTTGCCAGGGAGCTGTCTTATATAGGCTATTGAGACGGCAATATTCGCCTTTAAAATCTATGGAATATGCCATCATAACCAAACAACCAATTTCAGAGTTTAGAAAATTGTTAAGAGTTCTAAAAAAAGACGGTTATTTTTTTTATAGTAATTCTCACTTCACACACTTTCGTTGAGGTGGTTCATCTGCTGCATCTTCTCATCAGTTTCATGAACTGGCTATCCTTCTTAGTGTTTGACATGGAAACTTGGCTCGTACTCCTTGCTTCTGTCCTAATCTCCCTGTTCTTAAGACACCTCTTCACTGAAAAAGGCCTTCCTCCAGGACCAACTCCATTCCCCATAATTGGAAACATCCTCCTCCTCAACAAACCTCATTCCGAACTCTACACCCTCCTCAGGAAACTTCACTTCAAGTACGGTCCAGTGATCACCCTCTACGTTGGCCATGTCCCCATGATCTTCGTCGCCACTCGATCCGTGGCCCACGAGGCCTTCGTCCAAAAGGGTGCCATTTTCTCCGGCCGATCCCCGTCCTTACCGAGCAGCATTGCCAACCACAACAAGGATGCCATTACTTATGCTCCCTACGGAGCTACTTGGCGGATCCTCCGCAGCAACCTGATATACAACTTCCTGAACACTTCCAACGTCAGGTCGTTCTCGCAGGGTCGGAGTTGGGCCCTCGACCTACTGCTGAACAAGCTCGAATCTCAGTCCATCTCAGGAACAAGTCCGGTTCAAGTGATCGACCA
This sequence comes from Hypericum perforatum, assembly GCA_012979155.1. NCBI lineage: Eukaryota > Viridiplantae > Streptophyta > Magnoliopsida > Malpighiales > Hypericaceae > Hypericum > Hypericum perforatum. The sequence continues at coordinate 48,521 of SOPF01026746.1, read as the reverse complement.
CTTCGAGATCTCGTTGTATTGCTTGCAAGCATTAATGACTTTTGGTTGCAAGATTGAAGAGGAGCAGCTCATCAGGAAAATAAAACGAATCCATGACGATCTCTTCAGGTTGCTGTTCTCCAATGAGCTTAGTCTGACCCCCAAGTTGGGTAAGATCTTGTTCCGGAAGCAATGGAAGAAGTTTCAGCATGTGTGCGAAGAGCGGGACGAGGTTCTACTTCCTCTGGTAAGAGCAAGGAAGAAACACGTCCAAGACAGGAAACCTGAGGGACAGGGACATGAATCTTCGTCTTACGTTGACACGCTGTTAGATTTGGAAATTCCTGACGAGAATGGTACGAACAAGAATCTTGAGGAAGACCATATTGTTAGCCTGTGCACAGAAGTCCTCAACGGAGGGTCTCACACAACAGCAGCCTTGTTCCACTGGATCATGGCGGAGATCGTCAACTCTCCACAGATTCAAAACACATTGTTCGGGGAGATTGGCAAGGTCGTCAAAGCCAGCAAGGCGAATGTGGAGGACGATGATCTGGTCAATATACCCTACTTGAAGGCCGTGGTGTTGGAAGGGCTAAGGCTCCATCCGATTGCGGATTTCACGTTCCCTCGATCCGCGAATGCAGATGTCGAGCTACACGGCTACAGGGTGCCTAAAGGGTGCGACGTGGTGTACACGGTCGGAGAAGTTGTTACGGATCCCGCAGTGTGGGAAGATCCGCTGGAGTTTCGGCCTGAGAGGTTCCTGACCGGCGCGGGAGGCCGGAGTAGTGTCAGCTTTGATATAACTGGGAGTAAGGAGATAAAGATGCTACCATTTGGGGCTGGGAGGAGAATTTGTCCTGGAAGTGGCCTTGCAGTCCACAATTTGGAGTATTTTGTGGCCAACTTGATTTGGAAGTTCAATTGGGTGCCATTTGATGGAGATTCTGTTGACTTGTCTGAGAGAATTGATGTTGGAGTGAAGCTGGTCAAGAATCCGTTGTTGGCTTACATATCTCCAAGGTTTGGGAATTGAGCCAGGATCTTGTACCAATCTTATCTATCTGTTCTTGTCTGCATAACTTGTCTTTTATACGGCCTAATAATAAAATACGTAAATTTTTTTTTAACGAAAATTGTGATTCAAAGTATAGCGTAAAAAATATTGTCCTCCATGTCCCTGTGGCGTGGCACCAATTCTATGGTTGGCTGTTCTAATTTCATGAAGAATCATATCTTAGAATAAGGATAATTCAACCTTAGATTGAACCTTATATTTTCGTCAGTTTGTTAACGTAATATTTGTCCAACGAAAATTCGTGTTGACCGGCAAAATGTCAAATCCTAGCCACTGAAGGTGTCATGAAACAGCAATCATGGGATCTTGTTTACTTTGTAGGTAGAAGGGTTGGAGGTAACGTGGCTTGATCCTTGTGCCAATCGCCCGAAATCGTCCCACCGACTGAAACACTTGGCCGACCTCCTGTGCTAATTATCTCCAAATATGTCGTGCCAATCACCATAGAGACAGGGATACGTATATTCTACAGATATAAAGATTATCTTTTAAATATTATTTTAACAAAATTTATGATTCGAAATCCAACTTCGCACCTCTATCATCTTGTTAGATCAAGTGTGCACTCGTACATAGCATGAAAAATAATAAGCTATCTAGTCATCCAAACAAAGTAATATCCCATGGACAAATTCTTTTTGGAAAAAACCTACATAAATATTTTATAGTTTACGCTTTCACAATGGTATACTGTGTAGTTTTAAATTGCTAATTTGATCCCCGTGATCTGCAAAAAAATTCCCGGGTAAGTTGCCATGTCCTGCTCCAAGTATCTGCCGTCGATATTCAACGAGACTGCCGAACCGCTCACCTTGCCCTATCACCTGAAGCGCATGAGCATTGGGATGCACAGCTCGTGAATGTCACGCTCCAGTTTAGTGCGCCCAAACGAGGAACAGAATCGAAAATACAGCTCCCCGGGCGATGGAGGGGGCAGAGTTTAGGGACGTTGAGAAAGAAACGCGGGGTTTGGAACGGAAGAAGGTGGAGAAGTAGAGAAAGGGGGCGGCGGTAGTGAAGAAGTGGAGGAGGTCGAGACTCGAGTGATAAGGCTGAGTTGGGTTAGGGATTCAGCGGCATCGTCGGATATCGGCAGCAGGTTCTTGGAGCAGACAACTGCCCTGGACTTACCTGAAATTTTTTTACAAACCACGGGATCAAATTACCAATTAGAAACTACAAGGTATCCCGTTCTGAAAGTGTGAAACCACATATTACTTATGTGGACTTTTTCTATTTTTTTATGTGTGTTTAAGGGGTTGTGGGCCCCTGTTACGATCGTGTAAAAGATGCATCGATTCTAACTAAGTCGATCATCGGTCACCAACGGCGGTGACGGTTTCGTCCCTACATTTAACGACGAGGACTCAGGTGAGGATTCCCATCCAACCCCCAACCCCCCACCCCCACAATTTTTTACGCCAAGAAAAGCGCACTTGTGGTCGGTAATTCCCTCCCTCTTGGTCGGTAATTCCGTGGGCTTTGGTGGGGAAAAAAAATTTGTGACTTAGTTAAACACGAATTTGTTTTCAGTAATCAGGAATATTTTTCCTATGTTTTGGTCCAAATCACGGAAAAAAATCGTATTGGTCTAAGTCACGAAAAAAAAATCGTGTGTAGTTCCCCAGATCGGAGGAGGTTCCTGGTTCCAGTCCCTAACCCAAATAAAGAAAAGTTGGGACTTGCTCTCTCTCTCTTTCTCTCACGTTCACTCCCACCCCCGACCCACTACCTCCCAAGTGCCAACCCCCTTAATAATACCAGAGATCATCGTTTCCACTGTACCAAATTCGTACATTTCCAATTAATTCATTTCTTACAGAAGCCAAGCCAAGAAGAGAGAAGGAAGGGCTTGGTGGGGAAAAAATGGAACAGCAACAGCAACAGCAGAAACTTGTGATGCAACAGCAACAACAACAGCAACAGCAACAGCAACAGCAGTTTCTGCTGCTTCAGCAGCTGCAGAAACAGGCTGCCCAGCAACAGCAGCGCCAGGCCGCCGCCATCTCCCGCTTCCCCTCCAACATCGACGCCCACCTCCGCGCCCCCCGTCCTCCCCTCTTCCATAACCCTAACCCTAATTCCACCCCCATTTCTTCCTCCTCTAACCCCGGAGGCGGTTTGATCCAGCCTCCTCTGCCACATCAGCAGAAATCTGGGCCTACTGGTGGACCCGTGATGCCGAGGCCCCCTCCTCCTCCGGTGAACCAGTCCGAGCTTCAGATGGCCTACCAGGATGCGTTGCGGGTCTGCCACCCGGACTTCAGGCGCCCCTTCGCCTCCCTCGAGGACGCCTGTGAAAGGTTTCTTCTTCCCCCCTCTCTCCTTTCTATATGCATTGTCTTTTGGTATGGTTTTTTTTTTCCTTGTAAAAGGGAATTTATAAGAATGCCATAATCTGTGGGGGTTAGGGTTTCGTAAAGCTCGTTGCTTTCGTGAGAAACTCTGCTGGCGGAACGAATTCGTAACGAGCAGGACTGAGTTTCGCAAGGGGGGTGGTCGGCTTCTAGTCGGCCTAATTAGCGTAATAGACGAAATAGGGATATTTATCACAAGATAGATTTGTGTTATGTGGCAATTGGGATATGAAGTTGAAACATGGGATCTTGGATTACTTTTGGTTGTTTAGACTTTGCCAATTAATTAATGCATTTGGCTGTTTTGAGGTTATGTGATTTTTCCTAGTGGGTAGAGAGTGATCAAGTTTTTTCATTCCCAAATTTGGGGTTTATTGTGTAAACCAAGTTTAAGCATCTTTTAGATGCATCTTTTTGTGTTTATATTTGTTGCATTCCAAAAGCTACTCCCTTGCTGTTGTTCATTTATGAACTTACCAAGCAATTCGAAATGCTTACCCATAGCTGGTATACTCATTTTAAGATTAAGAAAGTAGGAACATTGCGGGACATGTTAATGAGGGGTCCAATAAGTATGGTGCAAGAAATAGGAGTGCAGATTGATTGTGCATTGATCTAAACCCAGAAAAGACAAGTGTTAAATTGCTATGAATAACCTTTGAGCCGTTATTAAATTTTATGTTTGCATGTGATGGTCTATGTGGTATCATGTCCACTTCCTGGAAAGCAGATGCATATTGATTTTCGTTTTGTGATAAGTAGCCTGCTGTTCTCTATTGGAATGGCTTGATTTCGTTCTCTTTTATTGAAAATTTTACACCGTGCTATCAAATTTCTAAGGAAATTTTATCTCAAGGCCAAGGTTAAATACCCTTTTTCTTGTTTGGAAAGCATGTGAATTATGTTGGGCTACATTGAGCGGAAAAAGAAGAGAACAGAAGGAAGCCCTTGGCATTACTTAAAGCATTCTTGTTTGCTTCTCCTATTACTGGCCCTTTTTGATTGGAAATGTTCATAGCTATCGAAAAGATGTATGTTGGTGTTTGGTGCAACTTTAGTTGCATGGAGATTGGTGTTTAGGATATTTTTGATTGTTTGTTAAGTTTTTAGTTTCATGAATGCTTCTTCTCCCATGTGCAGATTACTTCCGTACCACGTTGTGGCGGACTATGAAGCCGAAGAGGATGATAGGATCCTTGACTCTGACACAACAGGCATGATGCCTTCTCGCTGCCAGCAGTGGGATCATAACATTGCCGCCAAAGTTGCTGAGTTCACGGCGACATTCGAGAAACAGGCATTGGCCTTCAACCTAATAACCCGGAAGCGAACTTTGGGAGAATTTAGGTCAGAGGAGCGACTGATGATTGAGCAGGCTCTGCTTCAAGAAGAGAAGCGCCTTCATTTTGATTTAAAAACAGAAATGGAAGCTAGGGAGAAGGCTGGTCGTGAAGCTCAGTTGAGAATGGCAGCAATGGTTCAGGCAGAGCAAGTTCGAGCTGAGTCACATGCTCGTGCTGAAATGATGACTCGAGGCCCAATAAGGGCTAATGCACTTGGGTTGCAGGAGAATAACATGGCAGAACAGGAACACAATGTTAATCCCGAAGAGATGATGAATGGGTGGGGAAACAATGCACAAAGAGATGAGAAGGAGCCATCTGAAGATTTTTTAAATGATGAAGAAAACGAAAATGGAGACGCTGGGACGCAGAGTGAATGGAGGGAAGTAGGGGAATTCGATCTGAATACCAGATGAATCACGAAGATTGGGTAGACAGAAGTGATCGAACTTGAATGGTCATGGTATTGTGATTGGAATAACATGTGCGACCTGTAGAAGAAGATAGCGATCGCTGGATGATAATGTATAACATATTGTAGAGATTTATGTAGGTCAGGTGTCACTATTCTGCTTTGCGATTGGCGCTGTTCTTATTCGTACTTTTCTTCGACTTCTCTTAAGGTCGATAATTATCTTGTCTCGTAATTCGTTTTTTGCTAACTCAAGTTTCGGGATTCTTTGGATTGGATATGTAACAGAGAGAACATTCTCTTCTGTAGACGCTAATGTGAGTGCTTTCAACCAAATAGTCGAAATGGCATAATGTGAATTATAAGTTAACAAATTTATAGGTTACATTGGCAATTGATGGTGCCAGGTTCTACGCAAGGATCCCGCGACTTGGCCTATTGTGCGGAATCTGTTCCGAATATTCATGTATGGTCAGCAGATTCTCGAAACACCAGATCATGTATCACAAAGATGCACTTTGGCATTCTCTCCACTCATTCCACTGGACAACATTTCGGAAACCGTAGAATCTGAACAAACGCCCTAGACTAGAAGGAGGGTATCTATAGAAGAAAGGAGTAACGGAACTTCTCCCCGAAACAGGAGCAAGACCATGAAAGGAAACAAGAAAAAAAACTAGCAAGAATGCACATAGCCTAACGTATCAGTATGCCTACAAAATATTCGGCAGTTGCATGTCCAATCTGTGCTGCATCTCCTTCATCTTCAACGAAAGCTCTGCCGTCTGCTCCTTGTAGCTCTGCAACAAAAATTCTTTCCCATCTATCACTTCCTTCAGCTCTCCTACCTCCTTCTTCAGCACCCCGATCCTCTCGTTCTCGCCCTTACCCTTTTTCGACAGATGTGAACTGTGGTGATCTTCAAGCAGAAAACCATTATTGTGGCCATTCGGTGCTTCTGATGACCATGCTGAGACCGTCGACAGCTTATCGTCGCTAGCAGAAGTCTTCACACAGTGATCTGCAATTGCTTTTCTCAGACGCTGGATTTCTCTCTCTGAATCGAACAAATCCCTATTAGCAGCGTCAAGTTGCGATTGCAAGTTCGAGGAAATCGACAATTGCGCATTAAGTGAATTCTGCAAATCCACTATCTGATCCTGCATTTCCATAATCATATCGTCTCTTCGCTTCAATTGCTGTCTGAGTTTTTGTATAACTTCTCGCTTGCTGAAAATATCAGAGCCAGACTCAGACACACAAGGTGATTCTGAACAGTTTGAATGGTGGAATGGCCTAGGAGGCAATTCAAGGCGATCGGGAGACGAGACCCAAGCAATACCATTCTCCTTGGGAAATTCAGGGGCAGATACTGCCACCATGGGGAGTGTCATGTCAGGCTCAGAAAGCAACTGGTCATGGTGTGACGGCTTCATCTCTGTAATGGTTCTGTTCCCTGTTTCAGTCAGACATTATTAACATGTAAGATGAGAGTTGATGAATCTAACTCCTAGTTACAATTTAACAATCTTCTAAGGAAAACAATAAAGCAAGCTGGTGTAGTCGATAAATAGTTCATCAAAGACAAAGATTGCAAGATCTTACAAATAATTAGTCAAATAGAGCAGAATAAATTAATCGAGGACTGACATGCATAAGGGGAACATGATATGTTGCAGAAAAATTTCTCAAACAATTGAGTTCTACAATCTCTTTCAAATGAGAAAACGGTATAACATTACTTTACTTTGTGGAAATTGTTAGCCGTTTCATCAAATGAATACAGGTTCTCTCATCAAGCCCACTCCACCTTACACCAATCCCATGAACGGTGAGGAATAGAAGAACACAGGATATGAAGAAGCACAAAAAGTGAAGAAAAGAAACAGCACCGAGAGGAAATAATTGGGTACAGCAACAAAAGAAAGACCGGATAAGTAAAACACCCTGCCTCTAACTAAAACTCTCTTCTGCCGAAATATTACAAATTCAAAAACCTGAATCGCAGTTGAAGCATCCATCATCATCTTGAGCAAAGGCATACACATTTGAATGCATCTGGCAACTTGGTGTTCTCCTCTGATCAGCGGATCTCCTGCCCCCTGAAGTTAAAAGCTCCAAAGTTCAGACAATACAGGTGTTGTGGAGAACTCGCTGATTCAAAAAAAAATGAGCAGACCATTAAGATCAATACTAGCATCTTCATGTTGCTTTGAACCGAGTGCCTGCTTCAGCTTGTAACCAAAACGAATGGACAGTGTACTCAACAAGGCACCTCCTGCTATAAGTATCCAACTAGGTCTCTCCCCCTGAACAATCTTCCCCTTCTGAGCTCTTGGAACAGCATTGTTTCCCGGCTTCATTTTAAGAGGAAATTTGGCGTCGGAGAAGAAGTGTTTGAATCATCCAAATATAACCTAAAAAAAATATATCATTCAGTTACTACATGACATGAAAAAAAATCACTTCCAAGCACGATCCATAAATAATCAGATGGTATCAACAAGCTGAATAAATTTTGACAAAAATCGATTGGGATCAGTAAGAACTGCATGATGAAGATGAAACAAAAAGGAAGGATGGCGATCAAGCTTCCAACATCCAATATCAGAGAACGAAAATCTCGCACTAGCTTTGGTGACTGTCCGACTGGAGGTTACAACTTAGACAAGTGATGACCAAATCTATCTGGCTCACATTCAGAATAAAGATGGAAATGGAACCAATATAACCGATTGTCTACGACTGGCATTTAGATACAAAAACATTCATCTCCAGAGAACAACATAGCTTCGCACGCAACACGCTTGCAATGATTTCTACATGCACATCACGAGAAGGCTTTGACAGCAATAATCCTCAACAAACCAATCACGCGAACGCACGCACGCACACCCTCGATGTCCCGAAACCGTCCATCCAAATCCGTTGCCACACGCGAAATGGTTACCCCCTTCAACGAAGGGGTTCAAATCCTCTCGCCCCACAACGAAATGAAGTAAACGAAACGGTTCATCATCTCAAATTACGAAACTAACCTTGTTCCATAAACTCAATTCCAAGCCGCCACCCACCAAGTCAATTGATTCTCAATAATCAAACACCACCAACTACGCAAAAGTCAATGCTCATTTCTCTCTTTCCTCCTAAAAATAGAGAAAACGTAAATTAATCCTATACATTTCGAAGAAATAAAACGCTCGAACAAAATTAAACAAAAAAAACCCCGGAAAGACCATTCCGAATGCAATATTTAGAGAGAGATGAAGAAGCTCCGGAAAATAAAAATAGAATCCAAGGAGGGAGAAGGGAATGACCTCATTAAAGAGTCTAGGGTTTCAGAGAAACACTCCCCATCGGTCTCAGCTTCCTTCTACTTGCCACTTTTGTCTCTCTTCTTTTGGTGTTTTCTTCTTCCTCTCTTTTCTTAAAATTAGTGAGCTTCTTTCTTATTTATTTATTTATTTATTTATTTATCTGTTTATTTGGAAAGAAGTGGAGTTTGGTTATTTTATTAATTGTTAGAAAACTCCGTAGGAATAGGCCGCCTCCGCCGCTACTATACTTGCTTAACCCCGCCCGTCCCTAACGAATATATCTTCTTAAATCTAAATATTTAAGATATTTAGTTTATTGAGTAAATTATATAACAATTCAAGTCGAGTATGATTTTCTAAAATTTAAAAAAAAATTCACAACAAATGACTTGAATGAGAGATTTGAATAAACTAAACAATTATCTTGATTTAAATACTTATTGATATTTTTTAAAAGTTAATTATTAATGATTAATATCTCTTGCTGATATTTATGTGATATTTTTATATCACATATTATTAAAATGAATTTTATTTTTTTTAACTTGGCTCTCTCGAATCTCACTCCCTCACATGAGGGAGGATCATTTAATTCGTGGTTCTAAGAAGGCTGGACGTTTTCAGTTCGGTTTTTGGTTCGGGTGGGCCTGCATTTGAATGCTTGCTTTAATGGAGAACATATAAAATTGGCTTTAACTAACATGGGCCTTGTTTAGTTAATTATAGAGAGTCTCGGTACTGAGTCCGTATAATGACTGGTTAGTTTGTACTTTGTACGTGTGTTTTTATTTTCAATAGTACAATATTGTTGGACACTTTTTAAGAAGTGTTTCCAATAATGTTTTGACGCATAGATAAATTATAGGAGAAAGTGATTTGACGCATATATAATTACGTTTTTTTTTTGTTTCATTTAGTATGTTTTAGACTATAGAATTTTTTCAAGTTCACAAAAAAATTACTGAAGAGTGTGAATCTAAAAAACATATGTAATCAAAATTGACAAAGCTATATGGAATACTTCACAAATCGACATCGTTTGGCTTGGTGAATACAAAAGGGAAAAGACAGTTTCTGCTTCTCTATTCCTCTCCTCTCTTTTTTCTATTATAAATGACTAGTCTGAAAAAAGAAAGAAAAGATGCGGTTCATTCTCCGCTTTCCAAGTTGCATCATCTTTTTTTTTCTTTCAAGTATTGCATTAAGTACACATTTCTTGCTTTCCAGCCTTAGTGATTGCAATGTATACTTGAAAAATGCTAAATATCTGTAGCATCTCTTATTCGTCGCCAACGCCAAATATATCAACCTTTGTGGATCTGGAGTGATTAGAATAAGATTCCGGAATACAATAAATTCGTATTCTATTTTATTTTATTCTATTTTATTCACTTGTAACTTTTTCTTCAATGGAGAGCGTATAGTCTTTACTTCTGATGCTAAGAATTACTTGGTCTACATGGGCTTTTTACATGTAATAATAGCGAACTTGATTAAATCTTTCTGGTACCCCTCAATCATCAATGGCATCACCAGCGCCCCTCTTATGGTCTTCCAACCTGTTTAAAATTAAAACACAATAACTGTTCACATTTGAAGGGCAATCTAAAATGCAGAAGCAAACAACCAAAGTGTGCGTATGAAGGTTGAAGCCAATTTTACTGCCATGTGATTTTAGGTTTAGGTACATTAGTATTTTGTGGTTCTAATTTTTTTTACCATGAGACAACTTTTATTTTAGTAACAACCAAGTGGATATATTTAATTAAGAAAAGATTAAAGCTTCTTGACATCCACATATCACGCACTCATTTTTATACCACATGAAATGCCACATCATTTTGTTGTCATCCAAGGTTCTGTCGTTTTGTGCAGGAGTGTGTGTCAAACTGGGAAAATACATGGTATTGAAAATTTTAACCATATGTTAATGAAAGGACTTAGAATTTTACCACTACGTAGGAGAGATGTGAAGCCCTTCCATGTCAATGCGGAGCGGATCACTGCCGGCCAGAAGGGTGCAACGTAGTCGGACCAATCTGCTCTTTGTATATCCTACAATTGCAATTTTGCACCTTCCATTTTCATCTTGCATGCTAAATGTTTGAATATTTATACTTAAAATATTAATACAATGGATAAATAGATTTACGACCTTCATAAATTGGGTTTAACAACACACCACAATTAATCTATGTTTTACAAGACAACCACCCCACACACACCACAATTGATCTATGTTTTGCAAGATTAAAAAAACCGTTATATTCAAGTGTTACGTTAGAATTTTTCTATCCAATTTGAAAAAAAAATTGTAAGCTAAATTGGGGAAACAACTTGCATCAATATGAGATTTTCATCATCTATAGAACTATTTTGCAGAATGTGACTCTCTTAAGATCACTGGCAATATCAGATCAGATGCAAAATTATTTAGAAGCATCACCTGAAGTCCAAGGGATTGCAGCAAGTCCACATAATCAGCAGCAGAACACCAAGCCGGAAGGTAGTAAGCGTCACAAATCTTCTTAAGATGCTGCATCTCCCACGGCTGCAGGGATTCTTCGCCAGGGCCAAGATCCCTGTGGCACCATGTCACGATGATTATGGTGGCACCCGGAGCAGCAACTCGATCCAACTCGCTAACAAACTGCCAATTCGATGATAAGAGACGAGATGGAATGCGAAAACGAAGTGAAATCTGATCATAACTACGAGGAAGGAGCAGACCTTTCTCTTGTCGGGCATATGTTCGCCACTCTCCATGGACCAGACTAGATCGAACTGACCGTCTGGAAATGGTTGATCAAGAGCATCTCCAACTTGGAAGGAAGTCTGCATGACATTTCATACTTGTTAATCCCAATGTCCAAATTATAGGCACAGGACAATGTATTAGCAACCAAGCTCTTCAGTTTCATAGGTCACCAAACTATAGCTAAATTTTGGGTTGCGTATGAAAATTCTAACACAACATCAGCGTGTCCCGTGGTCGATCCCAGTGTATTTACCTTGTCGGCCAGTCCCTGAGAAGCTGCAAGAGCATTGGCCCTTTGTGCTTGGACGGGGCTAAGGGTGATACCTTGGCTCCTAGCTCCATATTTCATAGCAATATACCTAGAGCTTCCTCCTATCCCGCACCCAACATCAACTACATTCTTCGGCCATGTCTTTGGATCATCTGTCAAAAGGTGAGAAAATGGTTAGCAAACGGTCATTTAATTCTTGACAGGAAATATAATTCTACTAGATAACCCAACTCTAATTAATGTAATTAAAGAAAAAGATAAAATTAATACATTTTCTGATTTCATTAGTCAGAAAAAACTCGCATTATATTTCTCGTTAAAAAATAAGTAATATGAATCACAGTTCAATTTTGTAAATAACATATAATTGGCATGACTATATCAGAAACATTAAATACATAAGACTAGAAATTACATTATTTTCTGATCAACAGCTAATATTAGTTCGAGTCACACCTACTACAATAATTGACAAAATTCTAACATTGACTTACTATTCCAGCCTGAAGATCTACTCCAATTTAGTAATTACCTAACTTAGTTATTTTAATCATATTAGCAAACACAAATTTTAAAACTTTGGACCGAATTGCAATTTTATGTCAAACAATTGTCCAGATATAATAAAGTGACGGCGTAACGGCGTAACGGCGTAGTACCTAACGGCCCAACCTTAGCAAAGGGCCAAAAAGGGAAAACCAACTTAAATAAAATGTCCAAAAATATCTTCTTTTCGTAGAACTAGCCAAATAACTTTCCAAAAATATTAATGAACCGAAACGGTTCCCCAAAATTCTGGACTCCGTTGCACTTCCCGTGCGGATGACAAAAAAGAAAGAAAGCGACAAAACGTGTACGGAACCAAACCGGAGGATATGCCGGCGAACCGGAGGGACTCATCGATCATGCGGATTTGGGCGGACCGGTGGTTGTCGATGACCTGGCCGTCCCCATCGTAGAAGCCGTGGTGCATGTGGTCTCCCCATATGTCCTCCCACGCGCCGGACGACTCGTCGTAGAGCTCCGCTATCCCCTTCTTCAGCAACACGTCATCAGCAATCACCGCCGCGATTTTGAACGATCTCGGAGGTAGCCGTCGGAGGCGGAGGCTGCCGGCGAGCGGTTTTGGAAACGGTAACTGCACGGGGGCCGGGGAGAGGGCGGAGGAGAAGGAGTAGCAATGGAGGAGAGTTGATCTGCTGCTCATGGTTCCGTACGAGAGAGAGAGAGAAGAGAGAGAGGGGGATAGGGTTTGCTCGTATCGTCGTCGTCGTCGTTGTTGTGTTTTGAAAGAAGAAACGATGGGCGTTTGGCAAGTGGGGATTGGAAGTTAGTTAGTTACACTTACAGCGAGGCCCGTGCTCCTGTACTATTGGATCTTTAATAGCATCTTATTTATGAAATGACCTTATATTAATATAGGTAAGAATTATGGTTACTCTTCAAAAATAGTGATTAATGGTGCAATTAAGCACAACACTCATCTTATTTAGCACCATATATATAAATAATATAATATTTCTCGTAGGGCCCGTGCTCCTCCACGTTTGCCTCACTCCCATCCCATCCATTTTAAAATACATGTCAACCCGCTTTAGTGGACTAGGGCCGTCGCTATAGTGGCTTTTTGGATTTTCAAGCTCCTCGTTCGATTTTTCATTTTATCTAATGGGTGGTACGCCCATTTATAAAATTGATTGGTGGTTGGTGGTTTTTTCTTTCTTTTTTTTGTGGTAAATTGGTGGTATTTTCATTTTTGACCAGGTACACATCCTTATTGGAGTAATGCCCATCTCAAAAAGGTGAACTTTCATGTCCTCGCCGTTGGCTCAAATCGGCCCACACTTTTCTCCTCCGTTGTCCATCTGCCCATCTCCTTTTCCTTCTGAATTCTGATGGGCCTCGTAGCCAACTGCCCAACTCAGTAGGGATGGCAATGGGCAGGATTCGGGTAAGATCTAGGGAAAAGTTTAACTTTGATACCTGTGGTTTGACAAATTTTGCGTGATGATCCTGTGGTCCTAAAACGCTTCTCATGATCCTGTGGTTGGCTAAAAATTTTGCGACGTAGCCTCGAGTGGTTTCCGAACCAAAAAAATTACTCCGAACCTAATTTTTAAATCCATTTTAATCCCTAATTTTTTAAAAAATTCTAAAAACACCCCTATCTCAACCCGAACCCCAAAATGAACTTCTTCCAATCCATATTCGACAATGATCTGGATCCCCCAGGCTCTGAATTCGAATCCCAACTCAATCCCAATAAACCAAAACCCAATTCTTACCCCAATCAAGAACTTAACTGTAAAGTTTGAGTCGGTGATCGAGACCTACTACCGGGACCTCAAGGAGTTCGGGTCTGGTCTGAAGAAGGAGATCGAGGTGGCCTAGGGAGTCCCTTGGCATGGTCGACCACTCCATCGACGATAACTCAAAAGCCAGGGTTCGGGGTGAGATAAGGGTTGTTTTTAGAATTTTTTAAAAAATTAGGGATTAAAAAGAATTTAAAATTAGTTCAGAGTAATTTTTTTGGTTTGGAAGCCACCCGAGGCTACGTCGCAAAATTTTTAGCCAACCACAGGATCATGAGAGGCGTTTTAGGACCACAGGATCATCACGCAAAATTCGCCAAACCACAGGTATCAAAGTTAAACTTTTCCCTAAGATCTATATGACTTAGATCCTTGCCTTTTTTTTAAAGGTGGACCCAAATCTTTATCCTTATTTTTAAAAAAAAAACAGGATTCGAGCAGTATATGGTTCTAAAAATTTCGGGCAGGATCAGGGTCGATCCACGGTTCAAGAGTACATATAAATTATTTAATTGAAAAAAATTAAATCTACAATCTCAAAGTCATATATATTCTAAAATTAAATACACAATAATGATAAATTTTTATCTTCATCAAATTATAATTCTACATATAAATTAGGAAGTTGAAGACATTTAATTAGGAAGTATAAGTTATTTAATTAGAAAGTAGAAGTTGATTAGGATAGATGCAAGTTAATAGGATAAGTTCAAGTTGAATTTCTTGAATAGGTAGACTGCCTATATTTTTACAGAGTATAATATAATATATATATATAATTTGGGTAGGATCCGGGTAGGATCCTATAAGTCCATATCCATACCCTCATCTTCTTTAAAAATCAGGATTCAGGTAGGATTTGGATCTAGGACCCGGTCAAAATCAACGGATCCTAGACCCTTCGGGTCTAAAACAGAATAGACCCTTAGAATCTGGGTCTAATTGCCATCCCTAAGCCAAGCCCATCTTGTTTATGAATATCTGAAATGATTTTCTTATCGGTATTTTTTATAATCAAGATATATTTATGAATTTACATATTTTATCATTTTAACCAATCTTTACTTAGTTTCTGAGACATTAAATATCATAGGTACTGTCTGGTATTTAAACAATAAAAACAGTATTTATTACTATGTCACATTACGGTTTCTGACTTGAATTTTCTACATGATGAATATTGAAAAAAAATTACCGTTAAATCACGAAACAATTAAGTGAGAAATCGTGATATTATCGAGTATTTTGCTACATTTTTCTCTATTAAATATTTATTGGAATAATTATGCAACCGTTCAAAATTTATATACAACTCAAACATGTGTTGTTCAGATATCATGTATAAATCTCAGGTTATAGGACTTCGATACGCAGGTCGTTTTACATATAATGAATTTCACGTCTCAACTTTTCCACTGTCTAAAACTTATCAATTGTCTCCAAGTTTTTTAGTTGAATATTTAACTCTGAACATTATTATATTCAATTGTTACGCCATTTCAAGGCATGAATCATGGGAATGGTTCATGAAAAACAACAGATCAGGTGCATCTCTCGGCTTTCAGTTGCCAAGAATCTGCAGCAAGAACTACTAGCAGGCGAGCAAACAGGAATTGTAGAGATAAAAGTGCAGAACAAGGAAGCATGGGAAAGAAATAATACTTATTGCATCTGGTACACTAGATACCACAGCTAGAATGAGATCTAGAAACAATACTATTACAAAATAACATAATTTCCGGGCATTCCAATCCTAGTGCAGTGGAGCCTGGTAGTTGCTGTGGCAAGCCATAGACAGCTTTCTAGAGAAAGCTCAAGAATCCAAGGATACAGAATTAGGATAGTGCCTCATCATCTAGCTAGTTTAACCAAATTGAAATTGCAGCAGTCAGATGCCTGCCATTTAGATCGTTTGGCCTTTCTTCGACACCTGGTACTCGTCCATCTCCTTCAGCCACAAGTCTGCGAAATCGCAGTTCTTCCACTGCTCAAACCACGGACCTCCACGGGTATAATGGATGGCCTTCGGCATGGACGTGAGATCGCCATCCACAACCTTGTTATGGCCCTCGAGGAAGTTCCACAAGTATGGAATCGACCCGATCTCATCATCATCCAGCCATTGAAACCTATGAAGGAAAGCACCCGTCTCCTTGTTGACAACCTCGGGAGTCAGCACCTTGTTCTTGGGATGACCACAGTTGTACAGAACCATAGAGGACCAATTCTTCCTTGGGTACACGGTCTGCACGGCCCCGTCCATCTTCGTGGACTCCTTGGGGGTGTAGTCGTGGTGCACGCACATAATCGCGAACTTGTCATCGATCAAGTCCGTCAACTCCTTGATGTCTGCCAGGTACAGGAAGTCGCAATCAACAAACATGGCCCAACCATCGTAATTCGCCAAGAACGGGGTGAGGAACCGGGTGAAGGAGAACTCGGTGCTCTCGAGCGTTCCCCTTTCGCGTGTGTAGAGACCCTTCTTCCGCAGCTCGGATTGCACGATAGGGTGGATCTCAACAGGGATCGAAGACCTCTTCAAGATCGAATGGCGGCAAACCTCGTACGCAAGATCCTCGCGCGGATCGTAACCCACGAAAATCTCGAATGGCTTCTTCTCGTCTTGCACACCTCCATTAGTCATTGTCATAGAGACAAGTTGGCTTCAAATGGGATCAAGATCTCAACTTTAAACTATTTCCTCTGTTTCCAAAACAAACCCAAGAAGGTTAATTACAAAAATCACGGATCAATCAAATCAAGCAATGGGGAGCAAATTGAGGAACTGGGTCACTATAAAACTTCAAAATTATACAGAAAGTCCCCAACATTATTAATTCATCACATAAAGTCGGCAACTTTTAAGTCCCAACAAGACAACCCAAGTCAGGAATTATAATCCAATGAGGCAAGAAAGGAGGATTCTTGAGCACGCAAGAGGTACCCAACAGATCAAGGAAGGAAGTTTGAGAGAGAGAGAGAGAGAGAAAGTACCAGGAATCGAGCTTTTTTGTGGACAGAGCAGGAATAGCTGGGTTTCTCTGTGTCTTGGCGCGTCTGGTTTTAAAATGCTATTTTTTTCTTCGGATTTTCTACCCCAAAAAAAAAAAAAGAATTGTGGGTTTTATACAATTGGGTGGTGGTGAGGTTCGCGGTTTGGACTAAATGGGCAGTGGTTTCGAGGATTTGGGTGTTATTTTAGGAATGTAAGGTACGAAAACAGAGCTCAGCTCAATACGCGGCTCTCTGGATTTTGGGGTGAGAGAAACACCGACACGGATTGACCGGTGGCGACCGAGGTATCTTCGGGTGGTTGTTGTTGGTAACATTTTATTTTAAATATTTAATTAGTGAATGTCATAAGTAGAATATTGGTAGGATTATATCCTAGTTAGACCATATTTTACCAAAGTTGTCTAAAAAATTTATTACTAAACTCATATTTATTTCTAAGTCTGTAAAGTCTATAGGATAGGACTTGTGAATTAGATATAGGATATTTTTTAACATAAAATTTTAATATTCTATATATAATTTTTCTTAATCATGATGAATATAAACATATTTATCATGAATAATAGTATATCAATAAAAAAATAGAAGAGATGATTTCATTAAGTATATTGTAGAATATTTTAAAAAAATATTATAAATTATTAGTAAAAGTAATAATAAAAAATTTAATTGAGGTCTAATAAAATTTTAGCTAGAACACGATCAAAATTAGATTAAAAGAGTAAGGTTAAGTTAAATATTCATCAAATTTATCCTACCTTGAACTCCAGCTTCAAATACGGGCATATACACATACTCTAACTAAACTAGTCAAAATCAATATACTATTGATCCACGGAATAAAAGTAAGGTCCGACCTACATAGTATAATCATTTCTTCTTTAATGGAATAAGTGTTTTCTAATACTACTAATATTTGACTCACTAAATAAAGTAATCTAAATTTAAACTGGATAAGACCTTAAATACCTTGGAGAAAGTATTTACGATGGATATCTTAAGACTTGGTTAGGAATGACATTTTTCAACGGAATTTGATGGAGACATAAGCGTGTATTAACAATCACTTACATAAATTTATGATAAAATTGTGCTGAATTAAATAAAATATTTATAGTTTGAGTTCAAATACTTATAGTGATAATTTAATCATTTTCAAAAAATTTATTTAACTCAAACTTACAATAATTGATTAAATAAATAAATGTATATCATGGGATACAAAAAAATATTCAGGACAGGAATACCACCTAGAGTTACAGCTGGTGAAAATGATGTGTGCGCGTTAGATTTGATAAAAACAATTATCATGATTGAATTTTTTTAATCGAATCAAATTTAATTACGAACAGTAATTTTTTAAGTCAAACATATTTGATTTTAAAATTCGTTTCACATGTTTGGCACAAAAAGTTTTTTTTCTTATAAAATCAACTCTGGTTTTGTGCATTGAGCATATACTGCTTCGAGTTCACTGCCTAGTTTGCTTTCCCTCACTTCCTACTTGACGTAGTTTTGGGAGGATTTGGTAAAATCTAAAAAGTCTTACCTTCACAGGCAGCAACTTTCGTAAAGAAGATCATTTTAGAGTAATGATTCTTCGCGTAAGTTCTAACATGTCAATTCATTTTGTAGGATTGTAAAGTGTAAACGTGTCAAATCCATTTTCCATCATACAATTTAATAAATTCATATCCATTTATTTGATAATAGATTAGATAGTGAGTTGATTTCTTTCTTATCTAAAAAAATTGGACAATATTCAGTTTCGAATATTGGTCCACCATGTTTTCTCTAAGAAACAGTTCCATAAATAAAAATACAAAAATCAAATATGAAATCATATTCGAGTTTAGTACAGTTAATTGTATTTCTGAAAAACCAAAGCTGAAAAAAAAAACTAACATGCACCAATGACACGACACTTTAACAATGGTAGTGTGCTGAAAATTGAGAACATGGACAAATCTAATATGGAGTAGTAACACGACAATATAGCGGTGACACGATAATGGGTATTCTTAATGTGTGGTCCCGTAGATTTGAGAGAGAGAGAGACCACTAATGGTGAGTGGGGCAGGGACCAGATTTAGTCCTGGATGTCATCTCCATGACTATGCTAAACTAAAAAATGGGGACTTAAAAAGAGGGAGGACGTACGAGTAATGAAATAAGGAAAGAGAAATGGGAGTGAATTCTTGACCATAATTACCGATAATTAATTATCGACCAAATGTTCTCTAAATGTTTAAGTAGTTTTGGCATGTATATTAAAGTGGTTGTGCCAAATATGTTCAAGTGGTTTCGCAAGGTATATTCAAATGTTTTGGTAATGAATGTTCAAATGGTTTTGCAATGTATGTTCAAGTGGTTTCGTCAAGTACATTCAAATGGTTTTGCCAAGTACATTCAAATGGTTTGAACATATACGGTTAAATGGTTTGGTCAAACCATTTGAGCATACATAGTCAAACCATTCGGATATATGTTAGTAAACCATTCTAACATATATTGAGAAACTACTTGAAGATACTTGCCAAAACCACTTGAACATACATAACCAAACTATTCGAAATTGTTTGTTTATGTGATTGATTATGATCAATAGGAGAATTAAATTCGTCATTTATTGATTAATAAGATAGTTATATATCGTCATTTATTGTCATTTCATTTAACCTCCCTCTAATCCCTTTCCCTTCTGCATTGTATCGCGCTTCTCTTTATTGCAGTGGGCCCCCTCGTTGCAAGACGATTCTGCACTATTTTTAACATCCAGGGTCGAATCCTATCCCGAGTAGGGTATGATAGAGGTGGTGGTTGTTTGTTGGTTTTTAATCAATAATGTTTTTTTATATCACGTGTTTTTGATTCACTCGATCAAGTTAATGTGCGGCCTCATAGATCTGAGAGAGAGAGACAACCGATGGTGAGTGGGGTATTATGATACGGGTGGTGGTTGTTTGTTGGTTTTAATCTATAATGTCTTTTTTTATACCACTTGGTCTTTATTCAGTCGATCAATAAATCAAAATTGGAACTAATTAATATCTTTAAATCTAGCAAATTTTTCTTAGTAAATATTGAATATTTCTGCTTCGAGACTTGATTAGGAATGACAATTTTCCTATCATAGTTGATTGAAATATGCGGGTGGATAAACAATTACTTAAATAAACTAATAACAAAAATTTTGAGTTTAAATGCATCAAAGTAAATTATTTATGCAAAAGACTTTATTTTTTTCAATAAGTAGATTTGTATTGTACCGAAAATAGGTACATAGCCGACAGCACATAGGGTGGTAAATATTTGTATCCATATGGTAAATATTCAGGATAGGAATAGCACGAACCATACAGCTGGTGAAAATGATGTGTGACGCGATATATTTGGTAAACAAAATTTTATCATGATTAAAATTTCAAAACGACAAAATCTAAATTATTTGTATAATACTTTTTCTGAATTGTTTCTCAGCCAACGCACTAAATTTTGAAAGAAACTGAATCCCGTTGAAGATAATTGAATAAAATGAATTGACTTGAACAATCTAAATTTAATCAGTTTAACTTTTGCAGAGTATAACAAGACGTCACAAGTTTATACAATAATCGATAATGGGTTTCTGCATTGAACATATAATAATCTGCTTCCAGTTCACTAACTATTTTTTCGATCCCTACAAGATAAAAGTGCTTTTGGCCTTTAGGTGATTTGTTGTGTATTTTGGTGATTAATATTGAATGACATATCATTTGATTAACAATCAAATAAAAAAGTATGAGACATCAAATAGTTTGGAAATAAAAAGTTTCAAGTGCATGGATTTTATTTGGTTGGAGGTATGTTTTATTCTGCGTTGGGATTCTGGAGGAGGAAGAACATAGCGATTTGGATTTTCTAAGATTTTTATATTGATTATAAGGGGAGAGAGTGTGGGAAGATGAAGGGATTTTTTTTATTTTTTGTTTGAACTGTTCATTTTTAGTTAATATGAGCACAAAGACTGTCCAATCAAATAAAAAAATTGGCCGTTCAACTGTACTTCAGATTTTACCTAAAATTGATTTTTTTTTTAATGATAAACGATTAGCGATCGGACCCTATTTTAGAAAATTGTGATACAATCAAATACAGATTCTAATTTCTTTTTCCTCATCACTGGATTTCAGCTCCGGCGCCTTAACCAAATAATGCATTAGCAACCCACCGGGCTCCATCTCAAGTGAAGATCAGCGTATGTTGGGCCTTTCTATTTTGTAGCTTTCGGACGTTCCGAAACTCGCAATTAGAACCGTAAATCATCGACAGATGAGTCTTGGTCTACAACATCAACGGTCGAGGAACTATAACTTCACCTAAAATAGATTGATGTTCAACTACGTTCCCTCGCAGGAGAGAGCAACAAATGCCACCGACACGCTCCAACGTTATAACCACACTATCTGCTTACAACTCTTACCTCGTCTCACTGCTAATTCCGACAAACTCGTTTTCTATAATTGAATTTTTACACTTATTATTGAATTTCCAAATTTTAAAATTCATGTTTACACTTTGTATGATTAGTTTTGTCTCGGAAAAACATGTTTATGCTTTCATTTTTCCTCATCAAATTTAAATAGAGGACTATCAATTTTAATCACGAATTCGATGATTAACCAGATAGTTAAAAAAAATTGTGTCCAAAATACGACGCAGATAAATTTTAAAAAAAAACAAAAATATAGGGATATTGTACTCGGAGGTTGTTATCGGAGGCTTCCTTGGTCATCGTAGAAGCGAATCAGGGCCAGCCGTTGAGTTTTCCATTTCCGGTCCAGTGATCGGAGGAATTTCTCGGCGGCGGGGGTCGGTATTTTGTTGGTTTTGGCGGGAAAAAACTCGAGGGAATGGAGAATGGCTGAGGCTGAAGAGTCGGCCCATTGGATATCGGCCCAAAAGGCATTGGTGGGGGGTTTTCGGTTTTCTAGTTGGGGGAACTACCTTACCTTTCTTATGGGCACTAAAAGTCAGACAGCGCATATCATTCTTGTGCCCCGCTATAATCTATATCCTGAGTCGAGCACGTTGGGCTAGCTCTACTCCGGAACAGTTCTTTTAATAATATAATTTTATGTATATAATATTCGAATACAACATTTAATTATATTTTACTTTATAGTAGTTTTAAATATTAAATTCAATATTTGTTTTGGTAAATGTGCTGGCAGAAGCCCCTATATAGATATCATAGTAGGAACAAATTAGGACCCGAAAGCTCCCCTGATGAACCCTGAATACCCATCCGGATCCCAATCCCAGCCACACTCAGATCCACCCATCCCTAAACCACCCGATCTACACTGGCCTCATCCTCCAACCCCAATCACCACACCCTCGCCCCCAACACCGAGAACCAATAACCCAGATCCGAAAACCCCATTCCCAGAACCCACCATGAGGACAACCCCATCCAACCCCGACACAGATAACACCCTCCACTGCCGCACTGACCCAGTCCCTAATTCCCATCCCCATATGTCCAACCCCCCCGATCCCAACCCTTTTCCCCCGTTGACTCGGGAACCCATGAAACCCCAAGCTGAAGGGCTAGGTGCTCGTCGTTCTTACAAAGATTCCGTCAAAGACACTAATACCACTGCGCCAGTTCTACTTCAAGAAGAGCCAGAGGAAGATTGGCTGGAAATGGGTGCAGCGCTGCTTGATACAACGACAAATCCAGCCAGACCGGAGATTAAGTTAACGGATTATGCAATTCGACAGCTTGAAGAACCATGGAGAAAGACTTTAATTGTTAAAGTCATGGGCAAAGCGGTGGGATACCGAGCGCTACTCAATCGCATCCAGCAGGTTTGGAACCCTAGAGCTCCTCTCCGATTAATTGACCTGCCTCATGGGTACTTCTTGGCATGCTTTGAAGATGAAGATGATCTCCGCAAAGCTTTGTATGATGGTCCGTGGCTGTACCAAGACCATTATATCACAGTTAAACCCTGGCAAGCAAACTTCAATCCATCAGAAGAGGAGTTCACGAAGGCCAGTGTGTGGGTAAGATTTCCGAACCTCCCTATGGACAATTACAATAAGAATCTGCTGAAAGTTGCTGCTGCTGCTATTGGGAAGTTTATTAAATTTGATCCAAACACGGCCGAGAAAGCGCGTGGTCAATTTGCAAGAATGTGTGTTGAAGTTAATCTGAACCAGCCTCTCATTGGAGAAGTTATTATTCGCGGACATGGATACAAAGTTGAATACGAGAGCCTTCACGTCATATGCTTCGGGTGTGGCCGGTATGGACATCTCCACGAATGCTGTTCATATGGTTTCAGGAAGAATGTAAATGGTGAATCTCCAACGTCACCGAATAATGAAGATGTTGCAAATCAGTCTGAAACCAATGGTGGAAGTTCGGGAACAAATCCTGGGAAAGAACCAGAAGTAGGTAGAGATGGCCTAGGACCTTGGATGATCGTGGCAAAAAAAGGAAAGGCTACTCAGTATAACATGAACAGATCGGCCACCACAGGATCAGGAAATAGATTTGAAGCTCTGTTTCCATCTGAAGCTCCTGCTACTACTGAAGATACAAATAGCCCTCAACCCAGGGCTCCTACTAGAGCCTTTACAGCCAACACCAGTACTCCACCTCCCTCCACAAAACGAACCCCCCTGAGAAACCACAGAACCCCACGGCCTAATACCCAGAACCAAACAGCCAATCTGCCCAACGCAATAGCCAGTCCAAACCCCATCCTCAAGAGAGCTAGGAAAGAGGGGAATCTGATAAACACCAAAATTGCCAATGCTCTAGCCCAAATTGCCACACCCAAGGAGAACCGTGATCCTAATCCTGATATAAGCATCACCTCCCCTATCCTTTCCGTTACTGCAACTGAAAAAACTCACCCAATTACACTACTCACAAACCATCAGACCACTACCATAAATACAAAGCCTGATACAACAACACTCCAAAAAAGAAGGAACACCAAGGAGAATCCTCCTGACACATCACCAAGTCTACAAGCACACATGGAGATTGGCAGTGACGGGACCACCTCTGACAAAATACCTGTAACATCTGATGATATGGTGGACACCAATGATCCAAGCAGAATGATGGAGACCTGAAGGGCTACTGATAAGAGATTACAGAATAGATTTATGTTAATGGATTTACAAACTTTAGTTTGGAATTGCTGTGGAGCTCGGAAGCCTGGTTTCTTGAGAGCTTTCAAATACATACTACGGAGTCATGGAATTAAGTTGGCAGCCTTGGTGGAAACACAAATAAGTGGCCTGCAAGCTGATCTGGTCTGTAGGAAAATTGGAATGGAGTCGTATAGAGTTGAAGCAATTGGAAGGAGAGGAGGGATATGGCTCCTTTGGGATTCGTGCATCCAAGTACAAATCCTAGCAGAAGACAGAGAATTTTTACATGCTCAAGTAACACACCAGAACCAAGAACCTTTTTGCTTAACGGTAGTCTATGCTTTGCCTCCAGTGAGCGGAACAGAGCAATATTGGTCGACAATAGCTAACCTTGCCCCAACGAATGGTTGCCCATGGTTAATATCGGGCGACTTCAACTCAATCACTTCACTAAGTGAAAGGAGAGGAGGATCGGGACAGTTACAGGTGCAAGACAGGAGGTTCAGTTCATGGATTAATAACAATGCACTAATTGACCTAGGTGCAATTGGTTCTCCGTTCACGTGGGCTCGCAATTCTGGAAATGGAGGGAGAATTCTTAAACGACTCGATAGAGCACTGTGCAATCAGGAATGGCGTACAAGATGGTCAGAAGGAAGTGTGAGGCATTTGGCAAGATATCAGTCGGATCATTCACCGTTGCTGATCCAGTTCTTGAATTCAGATATAGGAAACAAAAGAAGAAGACCCTTTCGATTCCAAGCTGCATGGTTCTTGCACCCTAGTTTTGCTCGAGTGGTTCAAGCGGCATGGAACCCCATTATGGAGATAGAAGAGGCTCTGGATGGCTTAAGAAAAGAGCTCAGAGAATGGAACACAAAAGTTTTTGGTAATATAGAATGGAGAAAAAAGCGGATTTATGCCAGAATTAAGGGCTTGCAGCAAATACTTGACAAACAACCGAATAGGGGCTTAACCAAGTTGGATGAGAAGCTTCGTAATGACCTCGACACTGTCCTCCAGCAAGAAGAAATCCTTTGGATGCAGAAAGCACGAGACAAGTGGATAGTAGAAGGAGATCGTAATACAAAGTTCTTTCACACAACTACAATCATTAGGAGACAAAGGAACAAAGTGGCACGGCTGAAAACTGAAAGTGGAGAGTGGACATGCGACAGTAATAAGATGGAAAGAAGTGCTGTAAACTATTACAAGGAGCTGTACAAGGAAGAAAGGAATGATGCACAGATTGTCTTACCTAAAGACCAATTCCCTCTTTGGTCCGAGGAGGAAAAGGAAAAAGCGTCTAAAGAAGTCTCACCCAAGGAAGTCAAGGATGCAGTTAAAACCATGGCGCCATTCAAAGCTCCAGGAATTGATGGATTTCATGCAGCCTTTTTCCAAAGATGCTGGCATTTTGTCAAACCAACATTCTTGGAGTTTATTAGACGAGCATTTCAAACAGGCACCTTACCCCAACACATCAATGAAACACTCCTAGTCCTCATACCTAAAGTCCAGTCACCAGAAACAATCCGACAATTTCGCCCCATTAGCCTATGCAACGTAGCCTATAAAACCCTAACCAAAATTATAGTCTCCCGACTCAAACCCAAACTACCAAACTTAATATCACCAAATCAGGGGAGCTTTGTCCCAGGACGGCAGATTTCTGACAATGTTATTGTTTTGCAGGAGGTCATTCATTCAATGAAGTATAAGAAGGGCGCAAAAGGATGGATGACAATCAAACTCGACCTTGAGAAGGCTTACGACAAATTGAGTTGGACCTTCATACAAGATACACTACAAGAAGCGCACGTGCCATATCCGCTCATTCGTCTAATAATGAGCTGTATCACAGGAGCAACCATGCGAGTTTTATGGAACGGGGAGATGACAGAAGAGTTCAAACCAACCAGGGGACTACGCCAAGGAGATCCATTGTCACCATACATCTTTGTATTGTGCATGGAAAGATTGGCGCAGTGGATAACTACATCAGCCGAGAAGAAGACTTGGAGACCAATACGGATCACGAGAGGAGGACCAGATTTAACACATTTGTTTTTTGCAGATGATATTGTCCTTTTCTCGGAGGCCACCTTAGAACAAGCCTCACAGATTAAAGAAGGACTTGACATCTTCTGCCAAGCCTCTGGACAAAGAATAAGTGCTGAAAAATCAAGAATTTACTACTCTCCCAACACTAAAGGGGAGACAAGAAGAAAGATCGGAGAAAAGCTAGGGATAAAGTCTACGGCCAATCTTGGCCAATATCTTGGCATCCCATCTGTATATTCCAGGATCAACAGACATACGTTTCAGTATATCCTCGATAAAACTCAGGCCCGACTTGCAGGATGGAAGACAAAGCAATTGTCAATGGCAGGCCGGGTGACCCTCACCAGGTCAGTCCTCTCCTCGCTACCCTTCTACGCGATGCAAGTTATAAAGCTGCCTGTAGTAGTTTGTGAAGAGCTGGACAAATTGAGCCGTAAGTTCATATGGGGAGATGTGGAGGGAGGAAGAAGGATTCATTTAGTTAAATGGGAGGAAGTGTGTAAGCCAAAGGAGTGGGGAGGTTTGGGGCTTAGAAAGGCTAAACAAGCGAACGAAGCCTTCCTAACGAAGTTGGTGTGGAGGTATGCCACGAACCCGGAAGCCAGCTGGTCGAAAGTATTACGAGCAAAGTATGAAAGGGGTGATCAACAAGACCATCTACTACATCCCAAAAGAAACCAGTCAACAATATGGGCTGGGATGACCCTAGTAGCAGCAGGTTTTAATAGTGGATTAAGATGGGCAGCAGGAGATGGGAAAATGGTGCTTTTTTGGCTTGATGCTTGGATACCGGGGGAGGAGGCTTTAGTTACTCAAGTACAAGATATCCCGCCCGACCACCTGGAAAAGCGAGTATGGGAATATTGGGACGAGGGATACGGCTGGAGATGGGAGGGCTTAACCACACTACTACCCGTTGAATTGCGAAGTAAAATCCAAGCTCTCATTCTGGATTCATCAGGGAGTACCAAGGATTCCATCTCATGGAGATACTCGCCGAATGGGGATTTCACTACCAAATCCGCTTACATGAGTATACTTGGAGGACAGCAGCAGCTAGCATATGAGGGAAGAACGTGGGGAGCTATATGGAAGCTGAAAGTACTGGAGCGGATAAAACTATTTTTATGGACATGTGCTAAAGGTAAAATCATGACAAATAGGGAGAGGTTCAGAAGACATTTTAGCCCCACTCCCTACTGCCCAAGCTGCAAACATGTGCCAGAAACGATACTCCACCTTCTACGAGATTGCCCGAAAATAAAAGAACTTTGGATGGTCTTTCTACCAGCAAGTACAAGGGAAGAGTTCTTTCATTTGGAACTTCAAAGGTGGATCTACTGCAACACAACCTGCCAAGCCCGGATTGAACAAGCACCACCTTGGAGTATTTTATTCTCTACAATGTGCTGGTGGATTTGGAAGTGGAGAAACGAAATGGTTTTTCGGAATGAGGACCAACCAAAGGACAAAGTAAGCTTCATACTAAAGCAGGCGAAAGACTTTGAAAGGGGCTGGCAGACCCGGAATGAAGAAATGAGGATCGGCAACAACCGAGGAATTCAGCGTCACCAATGGCACCCACCGAAGGTAGGCTCTTTCAAACTTAATACGGATGGGTGTTCTAAAGGGAATCCGGGGGAAGCTGGAGTGGGAGGCATAGTCCGTGATGATCAAGGCAACTGGTGTCTCGGATATGCACAATCCATTGGAGTTAGCAATGCGCTATGTGCGGAATTATGGGCTGTATGGAAAGGGCTACATCTAGCGCTTGAACGAGAGCTAAGCCCGCTGGTGATGGAACTAGACTCGATGGTAGCTGTAGAATGCTTGGCCGAGGGGGTGGAGCAGGGAAACCTACTCGCACCACTCGTGAATGTATGTCAAAACCTCATCCGCCTTCACGGGCAAGTAGAGGTTACATGGTGTAGTCGTGACCGCAATAAGGTCGCTGATTGGTTAGCAAATTCAGCGATTGGTACAGGGGGAGAATTATCTGTATTCGACAACCCCCCGAGAGACTGTCTCATGTTGTTAGAAGTAGATAAACCTGCTTCCATGCTTTTGTAATTTCATTTATGCAAGGGTGCTAATCACCCACCTTTCCCACCAAAAAAAAAAGATATCATAGTCCTACTCAGGGAAGAGTCCATCGAAATTGGAGACTGCAGATCTCGACAAAAAAAATTCTTCAGTAAAATTCAGAGAGAAAGAAGATAATTATAACATAAGGATTTATTGTTAGAAACTATAGTCAGGTTAACTAATTCGCTTAACTTAGTCAGTTAGACATAACACAAAGGCCATCACTAGTTTGACATATTGTACACATTTTCCATTATTCACTGTGATCATGGCAATAGATTTTGGTATGTATATATAATTTTTAAGGTTCCCACTTAATCAAATTTAAAATTTTACAATAACATATGTTGATTAGGATTTAAATTTAATTTTTTTTGTCAATTCGTATACAATTTTTATGTCATTCAACTAGGTTTGAAATTACTCGCACCATAATGGTCGCTTGGCGAGGAGGCAACTCATTACTCCCGACAATAAAAAAAATTTCTCAGTCGTAAACAAACTAACTTCAATATGAAAATACCCGTAGCCTTGTAGTCTAGTGGTATTGAGAGGTGTTGAGTTGGTAGAGGTCAAAGGTTCAAACCTTGGCTTAAGCATATGTTGTAATAGAATAGAATTAGAATAGGATTAAAAAAAAAAACTTCAATATGACAATTAATGGTTGGATTCCATACTTGTTCTTTTCCTTTCCTCGCATGGTTGATGATGGCCACGAGCTTCTTGATGCCATGTGGGAGTGTTCCGAAAAGTCAAACTTAATCATCCCTGAAAGTGATAATATAATATGGATGTGACTAACTTCAATAACAACCTTGTCCGCTGTCGGCCCAAAACACGTAGACATCCAGCTAGATGCATGTCCTGTGTTGTGTCAATCATCTAAAATCAATTAACGACTTATATTTTTTTTAATTAATAGTTTTAAATTTAAATCTCTTAACTTAACTTAAGAACAGAATTACACGGTCTCCTTGTGATGTGATCTACTTGAACTGGTATTATTAGATCAACAAATGCGGATGATTTAGAAAAGAAAAGAAAAAATATTTATGTATCTTTGTAGTTGGAGATTTTAGGACCAACGGTTTTGGAAGTTGTACGTTCAACTCTATAGTTGAAAACTTACAACAAAAAAACTATATAGTTGAATTTATATGGTCCACGAGGAAACACTGCGCAACTGTCGACGGTCGCCATATAATTAAATTTTGCCTGGCTCCAGGTTGGATCATGTATAAGTCTTTGGCCCTTTCTTCGTTGTTAGTGAGTCACGTCAAAAGGTGTATTAATTATTGAGTGCATTCCAGGCTTGGCCACCTATGAAACAAAAATTTCCTCAAAAAAAAAAAACTATGAAACAAAAACCAATGGTAGCTAAGTCGTAACTTATATCGGTGACGTGGTTACATTTTGATCAAAAGGATTATACTTCAAGCTATTTGGAGTTCTGCGGTATTAAATATGCTGAGAAAAATTTATTATATTTTAAAAATTTTACTAAATTCATACCTAGAATAATTGATACATTGTTCATGTCCTAATACGTGATCTATAAAATAGCCCACGGCGAAATCTTGCGTTTGACCATAGGGAGATTGAATAGATTTCAAGATTGCGAGATAAACTTTATGCTAGGAAGAAACCCTAAAAATGCAATAAAATCTATGAGAAAATCGGCTTCAATATGTCGTGATTATAGTAAAATTATTCGGTTACACAATTAACATTATACGTTTAAGTTTTTTTCGGAAGAGCAATATATGTTTAAGATTCGAGCACACGAAAGGTGGTTGGTCCCCATGTATAGTTACACTCATTGCTTGTTCCGATAAAGAGATAAATGAAATAAGACAATATTCTTTGCTCCCAAGTCCAGATCAAGCATGTGATTATGGGTCCACGACTCTTGCGACATGGGGTCGTCCCATTAAATTTCACTCATCAATAATCTTGCGTGTGTGAAAATTTTAAAAATGATTTGTAGGCGTACTATATATTGATAGATGTGTGTTTTCTTTTTCTTGAGAAGACTCAATTTCATTGTCATGTCGGAGACAGCTCATTGCCTTACATCCCAAGAAACTTTCGCTAACAAAGTGTAACACTTTTGTCGCAAACATAAACTCTTGACATATATTTTTATCATAATTTTCAAAATAGCTCAATTCTAATTATAAATCATCACTCGTGATTAAACCTAACTGCGTGTGGTATTTATAGGAAGATTGCAAATTTACCTTTTACCATAATTAAAAAAAGAAGAAGAGAGTTTTGAGATTTGAACTGTTAAAATATGTCACTCAAGCTTGGTAACAAATTGTTGTACTATATACCACCGCATGTATGGCCTAGCGGTCAAAACACGGGGTATGGTATTAAGCATGAGGTGGGAGGTTCGAGTTCCGTAAGCCCCTACCAAGAACCGGAACTGTGGAAACAATTTAAACCCACAATTTTTTTTACCAAAAAAAAATTGTTGTACTATATTCGAAATTTAGCTCGATCCATACTTAAATTAATCAATGCGTTAACGTCCAAATATTTGGCAATTACGAAAAAAAAAAAAGTCTGCCCAATTATGTTTGTGGTCCATTACCTAATGAGAAGTTTTCAACCTTGAGCCCAATAGCGATCCCGTATCGAAATTGCCAGAACATAAAAAGTAGAGATAAGCCGTACATAATGAAGGGGAGAGGGCCCATGTAGAATGTCACCTCCGTTCCGGCAAGATGAGAGAAAGATTAATGACGCAATAATGACATTAAAGAAACTGTAAGAAAAATTTTCATAATTTCACCAAACTTAAATTCGAACTAATCAATCTAATAAACATCGGGATAATATACGCCAAAGGATATTTGGTTGGTAGGTAGGGTTTATTTTTGTGGTTAATGGTTATTGGGTGGGCCTAGGGAGTCCAATCGAAATCCAGCCCATGACGTGTGGTTGCTGTCAGCTAAAGGGGTGGCAGTAGGTGGTTGAGGGGACAAATAATATGGGTGTCTCTCTGTGTGCCCATTTGTTTTCATCTCTTACATGTATGCAGATATTTTGTTTCCTTTGGTACCACCAATAGTGACAACGACAAGGTCGATTAAAAGCATCCCAAAAAATTAAAAGAGGATAGGTTATTTCGTTGCGGTCAAATTTTTCTAATCTTTATGGAACAATGGCATTCAAATTCATCATCCCAAAATTTTCTAGAGTCAAAAGATGCATTGAGCACGTTGGAAATTGTCATATCCATTATGAACCGAGTGCAAAAAGTGGCGTAGGTAGGAAAATAAAGTATGTACTAGAAAAATACAATTGTACATTTTGAAGTATACATTTCCTTCTAGCTTTTATCCGAGGTAACAAAAGTAAGAAGTTAAGTATGGGAAGGCCACAATTGTATATTTTGAGGAAATGAAAATAAATGTCTAATCATGCTTTTTTAAGGTGGGGTGCACAATTGAGCTGTTATTTAGCTGTGAATCTCTCGATACATGTCCCACTTCAGGTGCATTTAGTTCGTACTTGGAATTCGAAAAGAGTACTGTTGAGGATTTTCTTCAATTTTTTTTTTCTCTTGGACAATGGGGATTGAATAAAAATATCCCCTGAAATTTTAATTCTCGTTATGATTTTTACTTTATTCCAATCTTACTTTATGCCCAACGAACTACGCTTTTAAGAAGCAACCATAAATCTCGAATTTGAAATTTAAAATAAAATGTGTTTGCAAGTAGACGGCATTCATCAATGTTTGTGTCCAATCTTATTGAGTTATAATTATATTGTTATTGTATAGTCCATTGAGTTTATTCGCTATCAAATATAAATAGTAGACTAAGTGTGAGAGTTTGTTGGTTTTGGGAATCGAAATTGTAGCGCAGACACGAAATT
Source organism: Hypericum perforatum (assembly GCA_012979155.1). NCBI lineage: Eukaryota > Viridiplantae > Streptophyta > Magnoliopsida > Malpighiales > Hypericaceae > Hypericum > Hypericum perforatum. The sequence continues at coordinate 16,478 of SOPF01026746.1, read as the reverse complement.
TAGGTCGAAAGTATAGCGTTGCTTATAGTTTATGTATTCTTTTACTTCGTATATAATAGTAATAACTCTCTAAATTCCATAGATTTTTCTTTTTGATTGAATCATGATCTCTCATCTCTCTTTCATTACCATCTGAGTTTCTGTTAGGGACGTCCAAACAATTCGTTTCCCTTTGTTGTCCTAACGATAATTGATTTTGTGAATTGAATAAAAAAATATGAAATTTCTTACTAGCATATTTTGAGAGTGATAAATGTGTATTTTAATGTGTATATTGTTTATCGGCTCATTTTAATAAATCCCGTCGCACTAATACATGAAAACCATCCTCGAAAGGCATTTTGGTGGAGGTTTTCTATCAGTAAGACCATAAATGAAACATATATATTCATACATATGGTAGAAAAAGGAAACATGATGTATATATGCATCTGCTGTTATCATTTTTTAATAAAAATAAATTATTTATTGATAACTAAAGAAAATTAAATCTACGATACCAAATTTGTATGAAGAAGCAGATTTTTCATGTCTCCAAAATTTGAATTATTGAACTTCAGCTCTCCACTTCGCTACCTGACTACTCGGACCTAGAAGAGCAAAGTTTAAAAGTATGATATTAATATCTACATGAAAAATATGAAAATCGTATATGTATTAGTGTTCAAATGGTAAAAACAATGTGTACATTGACAATTAACTAGAAATGAGTCTGTGGATGAACTCGAAGGACTTCTGATACAAATAGTACTGGATTAAACTTAGTGATATAAATGTCAAGACAAATTTGTACTTTGTCGATGAATTCTTTTTTTGGTATGATTTTTTCTCACCATTTTTTATCGCAATGAGAATTTTATTAAACTGACTATCATAACTTCTGAAAAAATTATGCACCAATTAACAACTGAGCTAGATGAACCTAAAAAACATTCATTTACGCTGTTGGAAACAGTCTTAGAAGCCATCTTCGTCTTCATAATTCCCCTCGGAAACTTGCATCATCTATTGACAACAAAAAAAAAAAAAAAAAACTCAAAGTATATGATAATATCATGTGCTATTAATCCAAACCACCACCAAGTTGCAAGGTGCTATTATCAGAGTGCTGCAGGTCCCAACAAAAAAGGGGCAGTCACCGTTTTGTAGGTTTATCTATAAAACACCGAAACACGATTAAGATAATCATTTCTAAAATAAAATTCGACCCTGATCAACTTCGGACACTAGAAGAAAAAAGAAATGGAGTTAAAGAGAGTTAAGACTTGCCAACTACTGGAGGCAGTGGGTGGGTCCAATGGCATTAACCCAGGTTAAAGGAAAGTAGAGGTATAGTATATAGTATAGCCCCACCACCACCATTTTTTTTCCAATCTTGCCAACAAGGCAGTTTCACTGTTGTGGAAAATGACAATGGCACTTACCCACCCTCGTCCCTCCAAACTTTGAATTCCTTGTTTCTGCTGTTTTGTTTTCTATTGCAGCAACCCACCACCGTTACTCGTATCTGCAGAAGAATGTGATATCATAATTTTTTTAGGTGTAAAATTATCGAGTCCAACAATATCTTTGCTATACACAACATTTTGCGCTCAATGTGATCAAGATGTAGGTACAACAAGTACTTATTTAATCGATTAATTTACGTGTTAACAAAATGAATAACAAAGTAGGCAATACCTTTTCATACTTACTCTTAAAAGAAAAGTCTTGATACATAATGTTGAAGCAACAGCATTTCCAGACATAATTTAAGACTTTTATCCATGGACAAATTTGAGATTTCTAAATTTAAACAATTTCATTATAAATTGATTTACATGTGATAGTCTTCCATTCTTCATTGGAAACTTTTCGTTTAAGGAATATATCCAATTTTCTAAAATTTTATGAATATATTTGATTTTTTTACTTATTTACTGACATTATGCGAGAAGATATCTACAATTTACTGACTGGTTCCTAGAGAAAGAAAAATAATTTACTGTCTCATATTACGTGCTCCTAATTGCTTATTCATTGTCAATGCTGGTTTTGACCTTCTTTGTACTAATTGCATGATAGAAAAAAGACAAAGTTTGATGCTTTTGAGGTGTCAGTTTGGCTACTGTAAATGCTAAAGTTACCACTGCATTATTGTCTATGAGGCCTAAATTTGATAATAGAAATTGATACCTTCTAAGACCCAAGTGAGAGAAGAGATAGACCAGTTTGACCATTAAAAAACAAATGAAAAAAAAAAACACATCTGGATGGTTTCACTTCACTTGTGGCCCGTGTTTTTTTTAGTTTTGACTTCAAGCCTCAAACTTGTATCATCGTTAGCTAGCTAAGCTATCTTTTATCTCTGCTCCCTAGCTAATCCTCAAAACCAAATATATTTATTACTTTTAATTCATTTAGGTATGAGTTAATTAAATTTTTTGATAAGTAACTTTTTTAAGAAAAATTTAACACCACTATATTTTAATAAATTGAACTCGATATTTATTAGATTAAGCCAAAATTAAGACAGGGAGGAAGATCTAGAGAGTAGAATACAGAGCTTTTTTCACTTAAACCACTTAAACACGTAACTTTACGTTTGCCTTAAGATGATAATACAAGACGTTTGACAATAATGATGAGATATCACAATTCAATTCTTGACATATCTGATAATTATTTTGATAAGCTAGGGAGGAAAATTTAGAGTCAAGTAAATTTTTTTCTAATAAGTATTTTAACATTATTAATTTTTTTTAAAAAAAATCAATTACTACCGGATTAGGCCAAAGTAGTGCTTAAAGACATATGAAGTGAGAAAGGAAACTGTAGAGTACACAACTTTCTTATCTTTACTTAAAGTACAGAACCCTACATTGGGACCCTTCCCTCTCCCCTTCAAGGCATCCCTACAAAAAATACTGTAAATGTCCACCATTGTTGTCAACTCTCTTCCTCCCCCTCTTATGAAAGCTTTAGTTAATAAATAAATTCACAAACACGAGACCAATAATTACTTAACGCAAAAAAAAAAAACCCAAAGAAACATCACTTTAGGACCATCCCAGAGAGAGAGAGAAAAAACAAGCTACTGTATTTAGGAACTCCATCATCTCTATTCCATGTTTCTAACTTCTGGGTCAGGCCAAAAGAGTCCTAAAAGTGCTGGTTCCTTGTTGTACAAGTAAAAGTTGGTGTCTTTGGGGGAGATGAACATAGGTGGAGGAGGAGGAGGGGGAGGGGGAGGGAGTGTTGGTGGTGGGATGGTGGGGCCAGGTGGGGGATTAGGAATGAGGTCATCCTCCTCTTCACCATTTACATGGTCACAGTATCAGGAACTAGAGCAACAAGCTATGATCTTTAAGTACTTTATGGCTGGTGTCCCTGTTCCACCTGATCTTGTCCTCCCTATCCAGAAGAGCTTTGACTCCATCTCTAATAGATACTTCCAGCATCCTTCCAGTAAGCCTGCCTCCTGCACCTTCCCATCCTTTTTTGTTTCTCTCTCTCTCTCCCTCTCTCTTGTTCTTGATTACTAATTTTATCTAGAGAATCTCATGTTGCTAAGTGCAATATTGTTGGTTGATTTGTTTATAAGTGTGAATAATTCACTAATATTATTGTCTTAAATTTTTTGGTTGGATGTGGTGATTCTAACACTACGTAGAGTAGATTGATCCCGTGTCTCTTGTGCTCCCGCGACCCTTCATTTCATTGCATTTTGGTGAAGTCAAAACCTGCGCAAATTTAGGCTTGATGGATATTGTTGGACTTGATAGTCCCATGTAATAAGCCAGAAATTTTGGATCTTTTGTTCTGTTTGATATTAGGTTAGGGTTCCTGGTTAGACCTTCTTAATCTGTGGAATCAGCTTTCAGATGTTAAATATTCTGCCTTTTTAGCTCTCATGCAAATATTTAGTAACAAAATGCTCCCCTGCTTTGTGGGTGCTTTAGAAAAATGTAGATTTAGATGTGCTTGTCTTAGTCTATGGCTGTCCTTTTCCATGGAGATGTCATAGTTTATTCCAAAAACCTGAGCAGTTCATGCACATTTTTTTATTGTTCTATGTGATTTTTTTATGCCAGTATAGTGTTTTTCTCCTGATTTGATTCCTTTCTGGGGTATTGCTAAGTCATCCATGTGATATTTGTAATGTCTTCGTGATGCAATGCTTCTTCCTTTATATGATTAATTTATGCAAGTCACTGACAATGCTGAATATATAATTGTGGCATTAAAGTATAGTTGTTCTTGGCTTTTATATTGGCATATGTGATAGTTTATTTCTTGCTATGCACATGTAAACTTAAGTTGAAGATGGTTATGCAGTGGGTTACTGCTCCTTTTACGGGAAGGTGGCGGATCCGGAGCCAGGACGATGCAGGAGGACTGATGGGAAGAAATGGAGGTGCGCCAAGGAAGCGTACCCCGACTCCAAGTATTGCGAGCGCCACATGCACCGTGGCCGCAACCGTTCAAGAAAGCCTGTGGAATCACACACCATGACGCAGTCGTCCTCCACTGTGACATCTCTGACTGTTTCTGGAAGCAGCAGCGAAAGCGGGAGCTTCCAGAACATTCCTTTGAATGCCTTTGGTAGCTCACAAGGCAGCGTTTCTGGAACTAATCAATCACATTACACTCTGGATTCAATACCATATGGCATCCCGAGTAAAGATTACAGGTATGCATAACCTCTCATTTGCACATGGCTTCGTATATTTTGTGTCTTCTTCGGTCGCAAGAGGATAAATTATCACGAAATTGCTGATCTAACACTCAAAATAGTGTTTTCTACGGGCACTGGTAGCGGACAAGGTAGATCGTGCACTATTGTGTTAGAAAAGACATGGAAAGTTTTAGAATTTTCAGAATCCTGTGATGCAGAGGACACTCGTAGCTTTTTATTGCTGCAAGTTCTGTTATAAAATATTTCACAGGGTGAAAAACTTGTTAAATCCTCCTCTTTCTGTTAAATAAGAACATGCTTGCATCAGATAGTAAAGTGTCAGTAGTTGTCAGTATCATTAGATATTTTCTGTCAGGCGCCTTTTAATGACACCCCGAAGAGTTGGCTTCTTCCCAATTCCGGTGTTTTGTGTAAAAGCGGCGCAAAATTTACCTTCAAGATCTCCTACTTCTTGATTGGTAAAGCCTCTGCACTTTCTTGGTCAAAGGCGTCCACTATTATCGCAGGAGATGTCGAAGAATTATATGTTTCTAAATGTCTAGCTTTTAAAAAGCTAAAGTTGTTGGGCCCATCAATCTACTCCTGTCATCTTAAGAGTAGTGTAAAAGTCTCTTGCAACCCCGTTAAATCTTATAGATTGCTTGATGCTTTCCGATATGCTTCCCGTTCTGGGCCCTTATGTTTGTTTCCTGTGTTTTTGCAAATGTCCCCTTGATGGTCCTATTGCTGGTTGTCTGATTCCTTGCTTTCTGTTCTTCTGCCATTTGATTCATTGGAAACTCTGACAAGAACTTTGAAGCTGTCTTTGGTATGCCAATCAGTGGAACCATGTCTGTTCCTCTCTACCAATGTCTTTTTTCCAGCGTCTATAAGAAAAAAAATTGTCATGTCTGAATAAGACTGACTCATGGATTTTCTTTTTCTTTGTGTATTTGTGGTCCTGAAGCTACAACAAAGTACATGAATAGTTATTTAATATCTGATGGTCTTGGTTCCCTCACCAATATATTTATGATTATCTTGCACTTTTCCAACTTTCACTAAACTATTTCCTCATTTAGAACATAACAACAAATACATGGTAACCTGGTAGAAGCCTAGAAGATTGGCTATGAGAGTTTGAATGCTTGCAAGTTTGTGCAAGTTGTCCAGTTTGGCTTGACTTTGTTTTCCATTTTCTCGCGGCCAAATGCTTTCGGTATGGAGCTTTGGTAAATACATTATTGCTGTTGATAGCTGTCAAAGCAGGTATGCTCAAGGACATAAGCCGGAAGGCAGTGAGCATAGCTTCTTCTCTCAACCGTCCGGAAGTAGCAAAGCCATGTCGATAGATGCGCAGCTGGACAATGCCTGGCCTCTGATGCATTCCAGGGTCACAGCTTACCCCTCTAAGTCAACCGATAATGCAATGCTGCAGAGCGATTACACCCAGCATCTGCTCTACGGAACCGAGTATGCCAGCAGCACCACAAAGCTTGATGGCCAGTCGCTTCGCCCGTTCTTCGACGAGTGGCCTAAAACTCGGGAAGCTTGGTCTGGTCTTGAAGATGACACGTCCAACCAGACGTCATATTCCACCACTCAGCTCTCCATTTCCATTCCAGTCGCTCCCACTGACTACTCGATGACAAGTTCGCGTTCTCCCCAAGGTGAGCTTAAATCACTTCCATAAACAGTGAGCCTCTCTACTTCTTTCAGTTCCCAAACATGTTCATTTGGTGACATCCTGCAGATAACTGAGGATTTCAGAGAGCAGAGAAACTTCGCGGATAGTGTTGACAATGTAACGGTTCGCGCCTCCGCGGGCACGGGGCTGGTTGGCGGGTTTTCCGGTTAAGATTTCTCGTTGTAATGTTAACTTTTCAAAAGCGAAGCTCAAGGTAGCATCAGGAAATGACAGATACGGATGACCGTTGGATTTGTTTATTCATGGGAAAGAATTTTACCGCCTTTGTTTAAATCTGTATCCTTTTCACTGTGATCGAGAATTGTGGATTCTTATTTTAAATTGGGTTTCTCATTGGTTTTTGGGTAAATTTAATTTAATTACGCACTTAACATGTGATTTGGTGTTTGCATGACTATGATTTTGTGTTTATAATACATAGAGAGGTCCTCAAAATCAGCGAAGTCAGCAATATTTCTGATCTTTTATAAATCTTCATTAGTTCTGATATATGCCCTATATATATTTATCGTTGAATACTTATTTTAAACTATACATTTAGATAATGTTTTAGTACTTTACAATATATTCTATAGTTTGGATATTTGTTTGTCCTACGACACTTGGATGAGCATTTCCGGTACCTTTTCATATGACGGTCACGGATACTTTAGAGTTTGTCGAGCATCAAGTACCCTATCTTCTGTGAAGTATGTCAGAACACTATCGTTAAATTTAAAATTTGAGAGATAATTGTTCAATGATGTCTTATAAAGAGATTTTAGCATCCAATGTACATGTGTTTTAAGAATATTTAGAAATTTTGTTTATGTTACTGTTAAATATGGGTCCATACTTTCTCGTAGAGTGATTTTTTTAATAAATATATATTTACATATTGGCAAATTGAAAAATTGAAAAATATTTTAAGATACTAGCATGTTTCTATAAAGTATTCTATTGCTCCTACATTTTTGAATAGAATACATCAAAAAAAGTTGTAGGCGAAAGTGAAAGTGAAAATGAACATTGATTTTGGAAGATTGAAGTACTACTTTATTTGAAATTTATTTTGGTCATGAAAATATGGAGCTAGATAGGTTATGGTTCTAAAATGATCATGATCATGAAGACAACCTTTATTTATTTGATTCGTGATTCGTCATATAAACAAATGAATTTTAATTTGTTAAGTGAATAAATATATTGTTCGATAAATCCTAGAGTGTTATTCATTTTCTAAGACGTATGCATCTCTAGGAGATAAAATTTAAATCCTGATATTATTTATAATACGAAAATATTAATTGCTAGCTATTATAATTGTCTAGTGGCTAGTGGGAGACATCAGTCAAGAATGCTCCCCGGCTAAGTTGCATAAGTTTATCAGCCTTGGTTTGGTAGGCCATAAATTCGACGAAGCCATGCTTCGATGCGACTCCAACCTTGGAGCCAGCTGGGCAACCCACCCGTACCACATGATACTTCTTGCATCAATTATAATGCCCCGGCTAATGCCTTCCAGGAAGCTCTCCACCCTCCACGGCACCACCTAAAAGTAATGTGTAACTGAAAAGCTATACATTTAAGAAATTTAGTTATTTTAAGAAAGTTTGAATTCAAGTTATACAAAAAGAAGTTATAGCCTAGGTAGATCATCGCGGGTTTGCATCCCCTGGATCATCGAAGAAGAATATAAAAAAATATAGTTGAAGTCATTCCCAGGTAAATCGAAATCCATGCAATCCTCGGATCGTTGCAGATTGTAACTTTCTTTGGCCAGTCGTAAGTTGTTATCATCTCAAGCTCTCGCTTACCTTAAATCATCGCAAGGTCAGTTTACACGAAACACCATGAGCTTCGTTAACAGGGTTTGAGACCCTGAATCATCGTGGGACATTTTCACGAGACCGATCTTTATGGTTGTCAATAGCCTTGAGGCTCAAAATTGTCGCTAGATTTTATCGTCTCATGATGGGCAGGCCTTAGAAATATCAGATCAACACAAGACCAAGTAAGCCTTGAACGTCATCGAATCTTCATGGAACGAAATTGGATTCACTTTGGGTCCGGGTCATGATGAGCATAATTTGTGTTAAGTTAATAGAAGATGAGCTTTAAGGATAATGGCAAGGGTATTAGTGTTGTTTGCGATATCAGTGTACTTATTAGGATCGGGCACAATCGATGCAAGTGTTGGACACTTTCTCCCTAATACGGGGTACGAGCTACGGTAATCGTCCCCAAGATACAACAACTGTTGGGGCGTTTACAAGACCGTTGCACACGAGTCTCCAAACTTTCGGGCGAATTCTTATATACCTGGAAGGACCCCTCTATTTATAGGGGTGGAGGCTATCATTCCGAAAGGCCAGAAACACACTTCGAACAATCACATCCTGTGGCCAGCAGGCTGTCTGTCTCTCGTCGCACTCCTTCGTGTGACATCTGGATAGGCCTTATCAAGTCATTGCATCCTGTCGAAAATACGGACCTATCCGTTCGGCCCTTCCGGTCGCTGTCTGGATTCTCTCATGTTACTTTTTTTTTTTAGTATCTCTCATGTTACATTTTGACTTAGCTGTTTAAGTGCAATTTTAATTTTGTTAAAAATAGAAAGGCAGAAGAGAAGGAAGGGCAAGGAATCGATGTCGGTGAGCGTGCGCTTTGGGGGAAGCGAGGTGAAGTGACAATATATATGTTAGTTTGGGACCCAGGCCAGCTAGCGTATATTATTGGTGGGGCCCGCTCGGGGGATCACGTGCTTCTTGGAACCATTGACAGGGAAAGTTTATTCGTACATGCGGGTCACTTGCACTCTCCTCAATTTATCCACGTCACTGTCCTTCCCTAATTTTTCTTACAAATTTCTGGCATAATTTTATTTATAGAACGATTATACTAATAATTTTCTTAGGTGCCTAAGATCTGAACCAACTGACATATGACATATCTCCATTTATCCTTTTTGTTACTCACTTTCATTTTTGGAAATGGAAAAATATTTTTTTTTTAAAGAAAAGATCTCATTTAGTACGTTAAGGATATTTGTTCATCTAATTATGAATTTCATCGTCTTGCTTTGCAGGTGCGAAGTGCGTCCGATGCTAACTCGTGGCATTCTTTGCCTTGCTGGATATCTAGCTGGAAATATTTTTAAATCGGGTTTGTTTCGGACAAAAATTCTGTTATGAAGTCAAACGAATACCGGAAATGTGAAACATGCTCTCGGTCGTTTCTTCTGTGCGTTGTTGGGCTTCTGCTTAAAGCCCATTCATTGATTCATGCAAGTTACATTACAATGCGCATGTGGCCCATTTGGTTCGCTGAACGCTGAAGTCTGAACCAAAAGAACTGATTCATTAATTAGTATCCAGTTACTCTATTGTAAAATTCAAACTAGAACTCTTACTATTAACTCTTACGATTAGAATCCAACATTATTTTCTTTTGAGGGAGGAGTATTATAAGTAGAAAATAATTACTTAGATCAACATGCTAGTAAGCTGTTCTAATGACATTTCAAGTTTGAGTAACTATGTCAAATATTTGTATTTGAAGTTTTTTCACCACTGTTTAATAATGAATTGTTCGATTTAGTAGATATCTTCGTTAAAAAATAAACAAAGAACGGAACATTTCTCTTGTTCTAAAATAATATACTTCTTCGTTGAATGCTTTTGCATTTCCATCAGAACGCGCTCTACCGATCGCACTTAAGCTCCCAGCGGAATCTTTCCCGCTATCGTTAGTCGTGTACTTTGTCGCTTAATCCATGACAAAACGAATCAAATAAACCACAAACGACAACGTTTGACACTAATCACTCACTTAACCCCAATTCACCTCCCTAAGACTGGGCGCAACGCATCCCGGGATGGAGAGGGATGGCGGGGCCCACATAAATTTTTGAGAAAAAAATTAGGGAAAAGAATCTTTAAGTACCCTGTGGTTTGCAAAAAAATCATTTTAGTACCCTGTGGTAAAGAACCCTTAATTCGAGTCATACCTCACCAATTTTCCATCACTTTGGTCCCAAATTACGATATTGCCCCTCCTTAAATCAGAACATAACCAAACCCAATTCAACCGGACCGGACCTATATTCAATTTAACCCAATGGGGCATAGAAAATAAAATATGACTCGGATTGAGCTGAAATTTTACAATAAGCATCCTAAAAATACACACGAATTATAGAAAAAATTTCAAGAATTTTAGAGGCCTGGAAGTAAATTTCGTACAACCACATAAAATAGAAAATACATTCAATTAAGTTGAAACTTGTCCTAGGAATGCATTTTAGTTCCTACATTTATTGGAGGTTCTTAAGGTTTCATGGGACAAGTTTCAACTCAATTGGATATATTTTTTATTTTATACAATTTTACGAAGTTTTAGCACTTCGAAAAATAAAAGAAATACTTTTGTGCCTCTAAAATTCCTAAAATGTATTTCTTAAATTATATGTATTTTTAGGATTCTTCCCAATGGGACAAGTTTCAACTTAATTGGATGTATTTTCTATTTTATATGATTTTACGAAGTTTTAGCACTCTGAAAAAACAAATTACTTTCGGGCCTCTAAAATTTTTGAAATTTTTTTTGTATGTCCTACTTATTTTTAGAATTCTTCTTGTAAAATTTTAGCTCAATCCGAGTCATATTTTATTTTCTACGCTCCATTGGGTTAAATTGAATATGAGTTCGGTCTGGTTGAATTGGGTTTGGTTAGGTTCTGATTCAGGGAGGGGCAATATCGTAATTTTGGGACCAAAGTGATAGAAAATTGGTGAGGTATGACTCGAATTAAGGGTTCTTTACCACAGGGTACTAAAGTGATTTTTTTGCAAACCACAGGGTACTTAAAGATTCTTTTCCCTTTTTTATTTTTTCTAAATCCCTCTCTCTTCTTAATTGTTTAATAGGTTTTAAATTATTTTTTTGTTTTTAATATAAATCCCTCTCTCTTCTTAATTAATCAAAATTAATTATAAATCTTTCTCTTTCTCGTAATTAATCATCAATATATCTCTCTCCTCGTAATTAAACAAAGTCAATGGATTTTTATTTATTTTTATTTTTTAATCTAATTTAATTATTAATTAAAATAAATTAGAATTTTAGAATATTAATTATTTTGTGAAAAATGTTTAATTGTTAATTGGATTGATTACATAAAAAATTGATATATTAATTGTTTATTGGCTGGGAATGGATTGGATGGGGATGAGAGTGCGGATAAAAATTGAATTTAAAGGGATGAGTTGAGATGTATGAATGAGAAATTAATTAAATAATCCGGAGATAATTTAGATGGAGAATAGAGATGCGGATGGTCTAATGAAAACCCTAAACCCCACAAATTAATCACCCAAATCGTTTTATTCACCTAAAATGGCTACCACCACCAAAACCCCCTTCCTCTCCAAACCCCGACTAACCACCACCTTCACGAAACCCCGAACCCTAACCGTCTCATGCAAAGCCACCACCACCGCCTCCCTCTCCGGCCGAAAGCTCCGCGTCGCCGTGATCGGAGGCGGGCCATCCGGCTCCTCCGCGGCGGAATCCCTGGCCGCCGGCGGCATCGAGACATTCCTCTTCGAACGGAGCCCCTCGGCTGCGAAGCCCTGCGGCGGAGCCATCCCACTCTGCATGGTCGACGAGTTCTCCATCCCGCACCGCCTCATTGATCGCCACGTGTCCCGGATCAAGTTCATCTCCCCCTCCAACCTCGCCGTTGACTTCGGGTCCAAGTCCCTGCGCCCCCACGAGTCCATCCCTATGCTACGCCGCGAAGTATTGGATTCCTTCCTCCGCTCACGCGCCGAGTCCAACGGCGCCGTCCTCATCCCTTCCCTTGTCACGCGCCTCGAGGTCCCCTCCTCCGCCGGCGAGCCCTACCTCGTCCACTACTTCTCCAACGGCGATAAACAGACCCTGGCCGTGGATCTCGTGGTCGGCGCCGACGGTGCCAACAGCCGCGTTGCGAAGGAGATCGGCGCGGGGGACTACGCCTTCGCGATCGCGTTCCAGGAGAGGATCCGCCTGCCCGACGAGAAAATGGAGTTTTACCAAAATCTCGCGGAGATCTACGTGGGAGACGACGTCTCGCCTGATTTTTACGGGTGGGTGTTCCCGAAGTGCGACCACGTGGCAGTTGGGACAGGAACCACGTGTTCGAAGCGGGACATCAAGTTGTTTCAAAGAGGGATCAGGAACCGAGTCAGAGGAAAGATCAGCGGGGGCAAGGTTATCAAAGTGGAGGCCCATCCGATACCCGAGCACCCGCGCCCTGTGAGAGTGCGCGGGCGTGTGGCATTGGTGGGCGACGCGGCGGGCTACGTGACAAAATGCGCGGGAGAGGGGATATACTTTGCGGCGAAAAGCGGGAGAATGTGCGGGGAGGGGATCGTGAGGGCGTCGGAAGGCGGGTTGAGGATGGTGGGAGAGGAGGACCTGAAGAGGGAGTACTTGAGGCAATGGGACGGAGAGTACGCGAGCATGTTTCGGGTTTTGGATTTGCTGCAGAGGGTGTTTTATCGGAACAATGCGACGAGGGAGGCGATGGTCGAGCTGTGTGACAATGAGTATGTGCAGAGGATGAGCTTTGACAGTTACTTGTACAAGAGGTTGGCTAAGAGGGATGGGTGGGAGGATGTGAAGATGGCTGTTAATACCATTGGGAGCTTGGTCAAGTGTGGTGTCTTGGGGAAACGAATGGAAAGTTTGAAGTTATAGCTGAGGCATTTTTTCGAATCTAAATATCGGAGATTCGAAGGATGAAGTATGAACTTTGGCGGGTTTTCTCTGGCCCATGTTGTATCAAACTTTGTGAGGTTGAGATTCCGCGTTGAGATGATCCACTGTTGTATAACAACTCTTCTCTTTGAATCATGTTGTTAGATTATTGATTGCCAAGGGCCAACGGTAATGTGCATTATGCTTTTGATTAGGTGAAGACTGAAAGTAATCTAGAATTTCACTGAGTGAGATAGTGTTTAGGCAGATATAGTAGATTTTTTAGTTTATTTAAGCCGATTAGACAGTAGATAACATAAAGTAAAAATGATTAAGAAAACATGAGATTATTGTTTTTAAAATACAAATTTAAAATAATAAAGAAAGCAAATAAGCTACTCTGTTCGGCGGAAAAATGTAAATCTAATTTGATTCAGGTCTTTAATTAGGTCAAAATATCGATGTTGGCTTTTTTGGGTTGGGTTTTCACCCATTATTGTGCTTATTGTAGTACAAGTCCATTAAAGTCTAGTAGACTTTCCAAGTGAGATGACACTTGAAAATGTGACGAAGTAAAACTACTAAAATAGTTTTGCCATGGTCGAGTGATCTTTGGTCCAGCGACATAAGGGTGGAGAGGGATTTGGGAAGTACATGATTCGATCCCTGGCATTGTAATAGAATAAGTATTAGATTAGGATCTAAAAAAAATAGTTTTGCCACGTGGAGCTTACTCATTACTTACTCTTATCTATGGGCTTCCTTATGAAAGAGAGGAGAGGTGATCAGTATGAAATTTGGCTACTCTTATCCACATTGAGGGACAAATTCCGTATTAGTCCCTATAGGTCTCAGACTTTATGAAGTAAGGTCATTCGTGGAAAATTATTCACATATCTGATCCGTTAGTGATCGTGAACCGACCAGTGACACTACCTCGTTACAACGGTCATGTAAAAGCACGCTACAACAAATAAGTCTTGTTATTAACAAATTTGTTCGTTGATTATTCCGTGATTAACTTATAATTATATGTTAATTATGAGTCAAACCTTACAATTGATAATTAGACGATTTTGGGACGAATATCTCTATAGTCCAATTTTATTACTTTGTAATTATATTGGAGTTACATAAATTTTCAAGCATTTTTCGAAGTCGAAATGATTCAAGATTTAAAAGAATGCGCGGAGTACATATTTCCTTTTTTTTTTAACATAAAACTTGACATTCCCGTATTCATTATTCTGAATAATCCAAACTTAATCAGTATTGTCATTTTTTTTTGGAAGGCCCTATATTTTTCATAAAATTTCTAAGAGGTTAGTCATGTCAGACCATATATTAGAGGCCAGTTTTATCTTCAAATGAACCAAATTCGTTGCCAGTCAAGTGTGTTTACGGATGCCAAAACTTGCATAGTAGACGGTTATCGAATCCTCTCTGCTTAAGCAAATCCTAAGAGTAAATTGTGGTCTCCTCGTAAAAGTGACGGAAAGAAACGTCTCTCCTATTTTACCACCCTGCCCTTTTCTCTCGAGTATCCATCCACTTCCCGAACTAGAAAACAGATCTAGAATAAGAAACCAATTCCCATACTCCCGGAAAAACCGCGGGAAACCAAAATCCGAAACCCAATCGCCACGCGCTTCCAGAAGATTCCACCGGGATGGGGTGGGGTTGGTTGATGTTGGAAGGGACGGTTGCGGCTGGGTCGGTGGTCGGGCTGGGGTGGGCGGGGCTGTGGTTCCTGAACCGGCGTCTGTATAAGGAGTACGAGGAGAAGCGAGTACTGGTCCAGATCATCTTCAGCGTCGTCTTCGCCTTCTCCGGTAACCTCCTCCAGCTCGTCCTCTTCGAGATCATCCCCTTCCTCTCCAAAGAGTACTCTCTCTCTCTTTCTCTCTACTTGAGTGCTACTTAGGGTTCCCGCGGTTAGGATTTGCGATCTGATTGTGGAGTAAACCGCTCGTCGTTGGTTCGTGTTTGGGAAGAAGACTAGGTTCGTGATTATTTATTTGTTGGGGGAATTGTTGTTGTAGGGTGAGGTGGATGAACTGGAAGGTGGATCTGTTCTGTTTGATCCTGTTGCTGGTGTTCTTGCTGCCTTATTACCACTGCTACTTGATGCTTTGCCATATCGGTACGTAATCCTCGTCTTAGTTAGTTGTTGCTAGGTTATAGCGGTGTGGTGTGGTTTGCTACTAGATTGTGGTGGTCGTGGTCCTGGTCGATTTTCCATTTGAGGTTGTGGAGGAGTGAGTGGTTTGTAATTTGTGCAGCGTGTCTCCTCATTGTGTGTTTGAGCTCGTGGCATTTTGTTCTCAGGTGTAAGGAAGGAACGAGCTGCTTTGGGAGCCATCTTGTTCTTGTTGGCATTTCTCTATGCTTTTTGGCGCATGGGCATCCACTTCCCTATGCCTACTTCGGATAAAGGTTTTTGACTGAGCTGCATTTTCTTTTCTTTTTTTTTCTTTTCTATTTGGTTCCCCTGCTGTAGGATGAAGCTTGTAATTGGTGAGTAGTTCGTTCTTTTTAAAACTCAAAAAATCTACTTTTCTTTTAGAATAGATTACTGATGTTGAAATCAGGGTCTAGTGTGTAGCTCCAGAGACCCTAAGGAGAGGTTCCAATGTGGGCTTTGTGGGTTGATCTGCCTCACGAACTATCAGCATACAAAGTTAGAAATAGTTGTATGGTTGATTGGCTGTCCTTGATGTTTCTTACATTAATGTTTTCTCTTAAATCTATTTTCTTCCGTTTCCTTGGACCAATGAAGCTGGTAGCATGTTATTTTCCGCTTCCACAATTTTTGTATACAAGAGTTAGTTCTTACAAGTACTATTTCCAGGAAGTTTTTCTAAATGAACATGCATTTTTATGTGCTCCGGTCTTCAGGTTTCTTTACGATGGCTCAGCTTGTCAGCAGAATAGGGGTAATTGGTGTTACAGTCATGGCCATTTTGTCTGGCTTTGGTGCGGTGAATTTACCATACAGCTATCTGTCCCTTTTTATCAGGTAATTATAATTATTGTACATTGGAGATATTTATCATTTCTTCTACAGGGATAACATGTTTCTCTTTGTTCCGATTGTTTATCTTGCCAGCCATTGGATGCGAAGGAAACTTAAAAGAGCTGATGAATGGCTGTTGTGTTGCAGCTCACTCTAGCCACAGATGTTTCCATAACTATTATATTTTCCTATTATGACATAAAACATACTATACTTTTGTAGAGCTAGGCTTTCTGGAAGATTATAATTAGTGGTCCATATTGATTACCCTGGAAGTTTTTAATTTGTGGTACAAATTGATTACTCTGCTGATTCATTAATAATGGATTGGGTTATATCGTAGGGAAATTGATGAATCAGATATCAAGGCCTTG
>SOPF01026744.1:0-30016 GCA_012979155.1 Hypericum perforatum | reverse complement strand
TGTTAAAAAAATAAAAAAAATTGATGATGTCAGCGAAGGTTAAGCCAAGGACCTGAGAGTAATATTTCGTTATAACACAGGGACCTTAAATCTTATTCAAATTACACAGGGACCCTATTAAAAAATCGTCAATAGTTCAGGGACCTGAGGGTAATTAACCCTATTACAACATATCTCCCAATTATATTTTTTAAATTTATAAAATTCAAATTCACAACTTTCAGATTCATGACCATATATAGACTCTGCCGACACTCATCGAGACTAACGTATAACTATTTTTTTCTTAAATCCTAAAATTTACACTTGTTACGAAAATAAATATGATCATCATTCGTTTCTCAATTTGAAATTAAACCATAGTATTTTATCTGCGGAATATGGGTGAAGAAGATTGGGATACAGCCAGAATGGCATAAACTATTGACGAGCGTGTCGAGGCCCCTCAAAATAAACCGATACTCACGGCTCACTAATTTATAGCAAGTAGTGGAAATACCGAGTCAGATCCAAGGATGGATGAATATTCAAATAACCTATCTATCGAAACAAGAAAGTAAAAAGAGGGTTTTATAAGATCGACGATGAAAGCAAATTAAACGAGAACGAAAAGAATTGTACGAGTAAATATGTCCCGCGCTCGAATCTTCAGCTCGTATCCTTATAAGTAATTTGCTAACTTAGACGACAGGTCGTCTGACTGGACAACCTGGCGTGCACCAACAATTCCTGGCATGCACTAGGTTTTTTGTTTCCGAAGAGTTGGAGTACGCCAACTCTTCAGGCATGTAAATTTTAGCAATGAGTAAATACGGGAATATCATCCTACAAGGACCGAGTTTAGGGCTTCTAATTGGTTTACTAACTTGTCTAGGAAAAGATTATGAAGATTGGTTGACTAAAAACTTGTTCTAAAGTAGAATCACTAATCTACAGATTATGAACTTGACTAGTTTGAAGGTTTTGGTTTTTAGAACAGATTTTAACAACTTAATAAGCTTAAATGAGCAAGGTGAATTTAAAACCAATATAATCAACAGATTTAGAGAGTTTACTAAGTACATAACATGATCCAAGTGTTTCAAAAACAACCAAACTACACTCTCGTACTAGAATGGTCTAAATTACTTCTTTACTATGCTTAGAATGGTTAGATGTTCTCTCGACCCCAAAAACCAACTAAACACAACAAAGAACCAACTATATGCATCACTTAAAGGACAATAAGTCAATAAGGCAGAATATTATCAACTCTAACTCACAACTTATCTAACTAACATTTCCATTTAAACCATCTCCTCTCGGTTTCAAGATTAAACTAACTTCCAACCTTGGTGATCAAGCAAGTTTAGCATGGCATTAGGTTCGTTAGTTTGACATGTTCATATTGATTTTAACCCTCTAAACCGTGACTATATCTAGGCTTCAAGATACCAAACTCACAGAATTTACTACTCACTCATATTAACAATGAACAACATAATAAAAAACAAGAACATACTTAACATTAATGATAAAAGGAAGAGTAAAAGAGAAGAAAGCTTTACAAATCTCTAGAGAGCTTTCTCCCTCACATTCTTCACAGAGAGGATGGCCAAAATTCTGTGTCTCTCTCTAACCTCTCCCTTCTCTATTTTGTTTTCTCTACACTAATGTATTTAATTAACATAAAAAAAAGTCAAAAGTCAAATAAAATATAAACTAACTTAATATCCTAACTACTCTCCACCCCGTAATCCAAAGTTGTCTGCCATGGTCACAAGAAGGCTAAAAATCCTGAGTGCATGGCCCTTTCCAATATTTTCCACTCAAAGAGGCTAGTGGCAGCTCTATCACTGTCTGGTCTGGCGTGCGCCAACTCATCCTGGCGTGCGCCAGATCCTCAGGTGCTCGGTCGTTTGCGTCTGGTCGTTCTTGCTCGTGGTTGTTTGCGTCTGGTCCTTCTCTAGCATACGCCAACTTCCTCTAGCATGGGCCAGGTCTTCAGCTTTGCTCTTTTTACCTTCGCATCTTTCCTCTCGTCTATGCATCCGCTCGTCTAGCTCGATCGTCATCCATTTCCTCGAATTAGCTCCTAAAACCATAAAACACAATGAGAAACAAAATACACAACTAAAAACTTGAAATAAACAAAACTACAACAAAGATAACTAAAACTCAAATAAAACAACCTAAAATACTAAAAACAAACTAGAAAATGGATAAAAGTAATGAGTGTTTTAAGCACTCATCACACCCCCACACTTGAATCTTTGCTTGTCCCCAAGCAAGACTCAAATGTGGACAACAACAAAACAAAAATCACAAAAAACACACACAAATACAAAATGAGGTAAAGACTTGGCAAGACTCGATCAAAACTTAACTTCTCTAAAAAACATCAACTTATATTAAAATCTCATCATAAACCTAGTTAGTTCATCAATTCCAAAACACAAAACACTACGAACTAGTAAACACCTTGACACTCTATTGTTTAAGAAAGTGTTAACTCTACGTAAAAGACACTAGAAGGTTAAACTCTCAAGGATAGTAAAGTGTATCACTCATATAATGTGTATGGTCAACTTCCTATCACTCGCATACAGGTCAATATCTCAAAGCATCTTACGCCCTACTTAGCGCTATCTAAAAGTCGCAATGGTTGTCAATGATCAGGGGGCTTTTTCATCGGGTTGTAATGGGGCTGAAGGTCAGGGGGAGGTAAAAATATATGGAAAGTGGCTAAACCACCCAATCCGAGGACTCAATATATGAACTAAGTAGTCTCTCACCTAATCTAAACATCCCCACCAAGTATAATAAATATACACTCCCTAATATCCCAATATACTAAGACCTAGAAGCTCAAGTTTTGCCTGAACTTATGCTTATTCAACTTCACATTCGTTTTCTTTTCTTTTTTTTTCTTTTTCACTTCTTTTTCTTTTTCTTACATTCAACACATTATAACTTATGCATGCGTCTAGGCAAAACTCAGCTTCTCAACATGGTCATAAACTATAAAAATCCCAAGATATACCCCAAATCGATTTCAGATACCGACTACTCATAATACAAACATTCCCAACAAGCGCAAACTATAAGTCCTCGAATCGGATGATTAAAGGTAGGGATGATGATAGATAATAGGCTCAAAGTTGGCTTCCTCATCTAAGATCAATAAAAAGGCTCGGCTCAAATGGTTTTATGCAAACGTTAATAAAAGATTTTGGTTCTAAGGCTCTAGGCTAAAATATCAAAGAATGCCCCGTCTTCTCACAACTTCCATGCAACCTAGACCACGATAAGTACTAATAGGATGCCTTGATTAACTAAGACTAGTATGCACCTCATGAAAAGTAGAGACTGGTGTCTCATCCGTCGGCTAAAATCCTCACAAGGTACACTAAAAAACCCTCTAATCTAGTCTACATAGTGAAACTACTCGCCTAAACAACAAAGTGTGAGGTTCCTACTAATTCTTAGGCATTTTGCTCAAATTAAATCCTTAACTAAGAGTTTGATAAAATTCTAACACCAGTTGAAAAATTTTAGAGGGGGTCAAATTTTTTATAAATTCATGCCAAGTCTAAACCTATACGTCCTAGACACTCTAAACATCCTAACAAGAAAGATTCCTAGAAGGAACCCTCCCCCACACTTGAATGACACAATGTCCTCAAGGTGTCTAATACACGCATACAAAAACACAAATATCACACAAAAATACAAACACAAACATGCAAGAAATCAAAAGCAAAGATAAGCAAACAAACACACTTAACAAAAGATCTAACACACAAAAGAGCAAACAAATAAAAATAAATAAAGTAAAATAAATAGAAAGACTAAGGAAGTAGGAGCTCCCTATCAATCCCGTGCTGGAGGTTGCGGTGGAGACTGTGATGAAAACATGAATCCAGCGCCGAAGTTCTTGGCCCATTATCGCATCCACGCTGCTTGCTCCCTCTGTTGCTCCATGAATGCTCACTGCTTGGCATAAAATGTGTGTTGCTCCTCTATCTAAACTCTCTGGTGCTCCTCAATGCAAGTAGTCGATGACATCACATGCTGAAGCTGGATGCCATAGCTCTGAAGCTGGTCTCCGTAGCCCTGTAGCTGCAACTGCATCGCAGAAAACTAGTCATGAAGATCTACCTGTAGGCGTGGAGACTGATGGTAGGTCTAGCCTCATCATGATGCTCCTCCTCCTCTTGGTCCTGCTCCTGAGGGTCTGGCACTTATGCCGGTAGTGGAAGGCCCAATCTGGTGAGGGTAGATATGACTGCCTAGTGCTCCTCCCATAGCTTGTACTGCACTATCTCCTCGCCATCTCTCGTCATCGTCCTCTTGATAAGCTTGCTATTGTTGAGTTTGTTGATGTTAAGAGACATTGGCTCCACATGTAACCCTTGGTACTCTGAAAATCTCTCAGGAAAATGGTGACGTGCAATGCGAGAAATGATATGACCTAAGTACAGATGCCTAGGTTCCCTATCGCTAATCAAACGTGTAAAGTAGTTAACAACCATGGCATATGTGTTAAACCTAATTTCGTGGCAGAGGCAGTCGATGGCATATAGCTGAGATTGGAACACTTTAGACTCTTCTCATTGACCACAGAAGGTCAGAGTCATAAAGCGATGGAGGATTCCTAAATGTGGTTCTCTAATCAGCACATTAGGCACCCTCCCTGACTCATATCTCTCAAATCCCGTAATCTCATGCCATGCTCGGTGGGCATGACTAGTAGGTTTGAAATCTAAAGCTCCCCCACCAGATTTAAGGTCAAACAGGAAATTGAAATCACTTTCATCCATTGTAAACTTAGTATTAAAAACTCGCGTAGTGAATGAACCCTTATTTGCCTCAATCTGTAAGGTACAATAGAATTCTAGCACTAGTTCCTGTCTAGCCAAAATACCTCTCTCAGTGAAATAACCCCAACCTAACTTCTTGATAGCCATAGTCAACTCATCAGCTACCCCTAAGATTGTCATGTCATCCTAATCAATCTTGAAATGACTCAAGGTAGTAAGTTTATAGAATTTTCGGTACCTCTCTCCCTCCCAATCATGCCAAATTGTGAAGGGAGCTTTGTCGAGGTGGCAGATGTCTCTGGGTGAATCCGACAAAGAATCGAACTCTGATGATGTAGCTGTTCGTACGCGCTTTCTAGTGTTTCTCATGCTGACCCAACTAGATCCTTCAGCTCTTGACATCGTGGATTGCATTTCTGGTGGTGGGTAATGTGGGCAAAGTATCTTGGATGCTTGGGCAAGAGTAGATCTAGGTTTCGGATTTGAGAATTCTGGTGGATGGTGAATTCTGACCAAAAATTGGCTACTGCCGAATATATACCCCCATTCTGACCTTGCTGGCGTACGCCAGAAGCACATGGCGTATGCTAGAGTTTCTGTTTTCCCATTTCTGGTGCACGCCACCTTGTTCTGGCGTACACCAGGTCTTCTTATCGGGCATAATTGGTGTGCGCCAGGCAGTGAATTTTTGGTGAAAATAGCTTTTGCCATTTACATTCTACCTATGCCAACTAACTAACAAACACTTAAACTAACAAATTGTGATAACAACACACAAATGTACATCTAAACTAATTTTTTTCTCTTTTTTTTAATTTTTTTTGGTTTTTATGTACGCTTCGTTCCTGGAGAGCTTGAAAACCAGATGCCCTATTCTGATGGGTCATGCTTTGATGGATTGTTAATTATCATGACCTTTTCGGTACAAAGCTTAATGAGGTCACGATGTAATAGCACAGTCGCTCGATTGGTGTATAGTACTATCTCTGATGCAATCAGCATCAAAGGTGCAACTTTGCTATCCACTGCTCACACAGCTCCTCAATCGTGTACCAAGATAAACTCCCTGGTTTCGCAACCCTTTCAGCACAAAGCTTAACGGGGTCTTGATGCAACAGGACCGTTTGCTCGGTTTGTGAAATTGTACTATGTTTACTGCAAATACCGTCGTGCTCCAACTTCCCACACTTATGACAGAACCCAAATCTCGCCATCCTTCTTTTGTGTGCACACTTAGATATTCCTCTCGAATGTCTCTCTAAATTCTCTTTGCATTTCTTCAGTCTCAATATCTCTTTTGCTTGCTTCAAAATTATCAGACACACATCTATTGGGATTTTCCTAAGGACTAAGACTCTAACTAAACACATATACTTGGCACAAAACATCCTATTCTTTAATCTCTGCAGGTAAAAGAGGACAACTATATTTACTGATCTAACTCTGACCTTTGCAACATGCACAACTCATAATTTATGTACCATAATGTACTAGTTTCTCTGCTTGCAACCCTTTTAGCTTTAAACCTATTCGAGTCACCTTTTTGTCTCACGGTATTCATGAATTGTGTGGAGTATATCTTATGAAATAGGTCACGGTGCTCAATCCTCAATGTTTCTTTCACCGTACCAAGAATGATGATGCAAATGTGTCTTGGAAGTTTTTTCTTAACTAAGAAATATACTAAACTTATGTACTTTGAGCACAACATTCTTCCTCTCTATTCTCTGCACGTAAAAGATGATATAAACTCTATTAGTAAAATAATAAAGGTAAAAAATAATAAAAATAAAAATACTAAACATGCTAATTTAAAGTCGTCAGCTTGACTATTGTCATGTTCATGCATTGGACAACTATTAACCAATTGCACTTTCGCAATTTGGTTAATGATGTCTCCTCCAAGATAGATTTTGCACCTTTGGCCGTTAACTCTAAATACCTCCCCCTTGGTACTTTGTAAATCAAGTGCCCCAAAAGGTAAAACCTTAATAATCGTGTAAGGTCCGCTCCATTTAGATTTGAGCTTCCCAGGGAAGAGTTTAAATCTAGAGTTAAAAAGAAGAACATGTTGACCCTCTTTAAAATCTTTTCTGATAATATGGGCATCATGTCTCTTTTTTGTCTTTTCCTTGTAGAGTCTTGAGCTTTAGAATGCAAGATCTCAAATTTCTTCCAACTCATAGAGTTGGAGAATTCTTTGTTCTCCCGCCTTTTTGTAATCGTAGTTAAGGGTTTTGATGGCCCAAAATGCACGATGCTCATATTCTACAGGAAGATGGCATGCTTTGCCATAAACTATCCTGTAAGGCGACATTCCTATTGGAGTTTTGAATACCGTTTGATATGCCCATAAGGCATCATCAAGCTTATTCGACCAATCTTTCCTAGCCGATCCAACCATTTTTTCCAAAATCTTTTTGAGCTCTCGATTTGAAAGCTCCACCTGTTTGTTTGTTTGGGGATAATAAGGTGTTGCCACCTTATGAGTTACCCCATATCTTTTAAGCAGGACTTCGAATGGTTTATTGCAGAAATGTGATCCACCATCACTGATTATTGCTCGTGGCACTCAAAATCTCGAGAAGAGTTTTTAAGAAATAGGATAACAACTCTAGCGTCATTTGCAGGCGACGATAAAGCTTCTACCTACTTTGAAACATAGTCAACTCCAACTAAGATGTATTTGTTTCCATATGATGTGGGAAAAGGTCCCATAAAGTCCAACCCCTACACGTCAAAGAGCTCAACCTCTAAAATACCAGATAATGGCATCTCATTCCTTTTTAAGATGTTACCCGTTCTCTGGCAGCGATTACATTGTTCCATATAGGTACGTGCGTCTCTAAATATGTAAGGCCAATAGAATCCGCACTCAAATACCCTTGCTATAGTCTTTGTTGCTCCATAATGATCTGAGTAAGTAGTGTTGTGACATTGCTCTAAAACATTAGCTATTTCCCAATTAGCAATGCACCATCGAAGCACCCCATCATTACATCTCTTAAAGAGATATGGATCATCCCAAACAAACAATTTAGCATCCCTTAGGAATTTCTTCTTTTGAGGATAACTTAGGCCTGTTGGAATAATTTCTCCAACTAAAAAGTTGGCAAAATCTGCATACCAGGGGGCTTCCACTTTACTTATTGTCATCAGAGTTTCATCAGGAAACTCTTCCTGTATCTTACTATAAAAGCCCGCATGACCCAGAAAGGCTCTAATTCCTTTAACTGTGGTTGGTGCAATCATCTTCTCTATCATGTCCGTCTTAACTCTGTCCACTTCCATTCCAACTTTAAAAATCTTGTGCCCAAGAACTATTCCTTTGTCTACCATAAAATGACACTTTTCCCAGTTGAGCACAAGATTCTTTTCCTCACATCTTTCCAGTACCTTATCAAGATTTTCCACACAATGATCAAATGAATTTCCAAATATAGAGAAGTCATCCATAAAAATTTCCATAATCTTCTCGTTCATCTCCCAAAAGATGGACTCCATACAACATTAGAATGTTGCTGGGGCACAATTTAATCCAAAAGGTATTCTGCAATAAGCAAAAATACCAAAGGGACAGGTGAAAGATGTCTTCTCCTGATCTCTGGGATATATCACTATTTGGTTGTACCCTGAGTACTCATCCAAAAAGCAATAGTAGGGATACCCTGCTATTCTTTCTAACATTTGATCAATGAATGGCAAAGGGAAGTGATCCTTCCGTATGGCGTCATTCAATTTTCTGTAGTCAACACACACCCTCCAACCGGTCATAGTACGTGTTGGAATGAGTTCTCCCTCATCATTGATTACTACTGTCATTCCCCCTTTCTTGGGGTCACAATGGATTGGACTAACCCACTCACTATCCAAAATTGGATAAATAATTCCAGCTTCTAGAAGCTTGATCACCTCCTTCTTCACAACTTCCTTCATGTTTGGATTAAGTCTCATTTGTCGGTCTACCCTCGGCCTTGCTCCATCCTCCATGTGAATATAGTGCATCACAATTTCTGGGCTTATCCCCTTGATGTCTGAGATTTGCCAAGCAATTGCCTTAATCCGTTTGTTCACAATTGCGAGCACTTTGTCCTCTTCATCCTTGGAGAGCTTGTTCAAGATTATAATTGGTAACCTCCCTCCATCTATTAAGAATGCATATCTTAGATGCGGTGGTAGTTCTTTCAACTCCAAGGATGGAGCTTTCACAATTGAGGGTGGAGTTTGATATTTCAAATGAATTTCTAATTCCTCAAGTAGACTTTTCTTATCGACTTCTTCCTTTACTTCTTCCACAATTTCCTCCTCTTTTTCGTGTTGTCTTTTTTCCTTAATTCTAGATATATTTTCTTTGCAGAATTCGAGGATACATTCATCAACAACATCAATTTTCATGCACATCCCCTCATCAAGAGGATGGCGCATCACACTTGTCATGTTAAACTCAACCTTCTCATCTCCAATTCGGAGAACCAATTTATCATTATGCACATCTACCAATGCATGTGCTGTATTGAAGAAGGGTCTGTCAAAAATTAGTGGACAATTCTTGTCCTCAGAAAAATGCAAAACCACAAAGTCAACTGGAAAGATGAACTTGTCAATCTTTACCAAGACATCCTCAACTACACTAAATGGTTTCTTTATTGTTTGGTCTGCCATTTGGAGTAGCATAAAAGTCGGCTTAACTTCATATAGCCCTAGTTTTAGAAATGTTGATAAAGGCATCAAGTTAATACTTGTGCCTAAATCACATAAACACTTTGGAAACTCAGTGTCACCAATAAAACTAGGAATAGTGAAACTCCCAGGATCTTGAAGCTTAGTGGGAATATTTTTCAAAATTAGAGAGCTACAATCTGCCGTGAGGGTGACTATCTCTTTATCTTCCCACTTTCTCGTCTTAGTCACGAGTTCCTTTAGAAATTTGGCATAGTGTGGAACTTGATCTAGCATCTCAAGAAAAGAGACACTAATCTGTACATCCTTCATTTTCTCCATAAAACGGAGAAATTTCTCATCCATTCCTGACTTTCTCTTTACCATCTGAGGATAAGGTAGAATGGGAATCATTGGTGGTGGCAGTACGTAAACTTCTTCTTCCTTTGCAACTTCCTTTTGCGAAGTTTCCTCATGCTGTACTTCTTCTACCTTGTCTTGGTCAGGGATCTCAATGTTAGTTTCCTTAGCCTTCTCTTTAGCTGTTTGAGAGGCTAATTCATTCCCACTTCTTAAGGCAATAGCATTAATGTGACCTCAAGGATTTTCTTCAGTAGAGCTTGGGAGTGACCCTGAAGCTCTTTGGGGATTTGCCTTTGCAATTTTCCTAAGTTGTATTTCCATGTTGCGCATGGCAGTTGATTACCCCCCTAAGGAATTGTTCCAAATTGTTTTGCCTTGCTTCTTGGCTTGCCAAGGCCTTCAATATTTGGCTTTGGTTAGTGGATGATTCTCCAGTTTGTTGGATGAATTTCTCTACTTTGTCAAATCTTCCCTCTAGGACCCCCATTCTTTCTCCCAAAAACCCACGTGGTTGAAAACCAGGTGGTGGTCCTTGTTGTGGTACACGTAATAGTAGTCCTTTATCAGGGACAATTGCCATACTGTCTTTATTGCTTCTGTCTTTCCATGAGAAGTTAGGATGATTCCTCCATCCTGGGTTATATGTTAAAGAATATGTGTTATTCTCTATTCGGTTTCCTCTTTGTCCCTGACCACTAACAAAATTGACTGGCTCAGTTTGTTGGTTCATCATGACACATTGACTAATTTTATGGCCAATGTTGCCACAAGCTTCACAATTTTGTTGGATAGCAACAGCATCAACTTTGTTTAAAGTCAAATCTCGTAACTGCTTTGCCATTACATCCAATTGAGCTTGAAATGATAAGGAAGCGTCAAGTTCAAGCATTCCTCTCTTCTCGCTTCACTCAGTTAGTTCTCTCAGTTCTCTCATTGGTTGCTTTCTTCTTTCATTTGCGACTATCCTGTTGGTTGCTGCCAACTCTTCCAGAATATGGTAGGCTTCACCTCTTTCCTTTCTCAGAAAATTTCCATTAGAGGCAGAATCAACTGTTCCCATGGTTGTTGGTAAAAGGCTAAAATAAAAAGTTTTGAGCAATGATTCCTCCAATAAACCATGGTAAGGACAACTCCTTTGTAACTCCTTAAATCTTTCCCATGTTTCACTCAAAGAGTCACCTTCATATTGTTCGAAATTGGTTATCTCCTTGACGAGCTTGCTTGTCTTTGAGTATGGGAAATACTTGTCCAGAAAAGCATTTGCCAGTTCTTCCCAAGTGGTTATAGGAGAATCTTTGAGTTGCTTGTACCATAGTTTAGCCTTGTCCCTAAGCATGTATGGAAACATTCGTATCTTAATAGTATCATCAGATACTCCAGGATACTTGAAGTTATGAGCTAATTCCAGGAAATTTCCAAGATGGTCATTTGCGTCCTCATTAGGTAGTCTATAGAACTGACTCGATGCTTGAAACATATGAATCACTGCCGGCTAGATTTTGAAGTGATTAGCTTCAATAGCTGGCTACTGGATCTCCATTTTTGCTCCTTCATAAGTTGGTCTTCCATGATCCATCAAAGATCTTCTAGGAGCTTGAACTTCAGCTCCTTGTCCTTCTTGTCTTTGATCCATCCTTGATTTATCTCTTTTCGCTTTGCGCAATGACCTTTCTAATCGAGTAATGTCTTCTTCAAATTCTAACAGAAAATTTTTGGTTGACTTGGTTAAGGGCATGCACGTAACTTTCCTCGCAAGTAACTTGTGTTGCAAGTAACGCTAAAAATTAAATAAAAATTTTTTTTGATGTTTTTTATATTAAAATTATATATATTATATTATTAGATATAAAAATAAAAGTTTTCCTAATCCAAGTTCGTTCACCAAATCGAGCGTTTAAAACTCAATCCCTGGCAACGGTGCAAATTTGTCCCGCGCTCAAATCTTCTGCTCGTATCCTTATAAGTAATTTGCTAACTTAGACGACAAGTCGTCTGACTGGACAACCTGGCGTGCGCCAACAATTCCTGGCATGCGCCAGATTTTTTGTTTCTGAAGAGTTGGAGTACGCCAACTCTTCTGGCGTGTAAATTTTAGCCTCAGACGGCCCAAGTTGGCGTACGCCAACTATATCTAGTGTGCGCCAAGATAGCAGAATTTCCAGCAGAGTTGCAGCAATGAGTGAATACGGGAATATCGTCCCACAAGGACCAAGTTTAAGGCTTCTAATTGGTTTACTAACTTGTATAGGAAAAGATTATGAAGATTGGTTGATTAAAAACTTGTTCTAAAGTAGAATCACTAATCTACAGATTATGAACTTGACTAGTTTGAAGGTTTTGGTTTTGAGAACAGATTTTAACAACTTAATAAGCTTAAATGAGTAAGGTGAATTTAAAACCAAAATTAATCAACAGATTTAGAGAGTTTACTAAGTACATAACATGATCCAAGTGTTTCAAAAACAACCAAACTATACTCTCGTGCTAGAATGGTCTAAATTGCTTCTTTACTATGCTTAGAATGGTTAGATGTTCTCTGGACCCAAAAAACCAACTAAACATAGCAAAGAACCAAATATATGCATCACTTAAAGGACAATAAGTCAATAAGGCACAATATTATCAACTCTAACCCACAACTTATCTAACTAACATTCCCATTTAAACCATCTCCTCTCAGTTTCAAGTTTAAACTAACTTCCAACCTTGGTGATCAAGCAAGTTTAGCATGGCATTAGGTTCGTTAGTTTGACATGTTCATATTGATTTTAACCCTCTAAACCGTGACTATATCTTGGCTTCAAGACAGCAAACTCACAGAATTTACTACTCACTCATATTAACAATGAACAACATAATCAAAAACAAGAACATACATAACATTAATGATAAAAGAAAGAGTAAAAGAGAAGAAAGCTTTACAAATCTCCAGAGAGCTTTCTCCCTCACGTTCTTCACAGAGAGGATGGCCAAAATTCCGTGTGTCTCTCTCTCTAACCTCTCCCTTCTCTATCTTGTTTTCTCTATATTAATGCACTTAATTAACATAAAACAAAAGTCAAAAGTCAAATAAAATATAAACTAACTTAATATCCTAACTACTCTCCACCCCCTAATCCAAAGTTGTCTGCCATGGTCACAAGAAGGCCAAAAATCCCGAGTGCATGGCCCCCTCTAATATTTTCCACTCAAAGAGGCTAGTGGCAACTCTGTCACTGTCTGGTCTGGCATGCACCAACTCATCCTAGCGTGCGCCAGATCCTCAGGTGCTCGGTCGTTCGCGTCTGGTCATTCTTGCTCGTGGTCATTCGCGTCTAGTCCTTCTCTAGCGTGTGCCAACTTCCTCTGGCGTGCGTCAGGTCTTCAGGTTTGCTCTTCTTGCCTTTGCATCTTTCCTCTCGTCCATGCATCTGCTCGTCTAGTTCGGTCGTCATCCATTTCTTTGGATTAGCTCCTAAAACCATAAAACACAATGAGAAACAAAATACACAACTAAAAACATGAAATAAACAAAACTACAACAAAGATAACTAAAACTCAAATGAAACAACCTAAAATACTAAAAACAAACTAGAAAATGGACAAAAGTAATGAGTGTTTTAAACACTCATCAAAATATCAATGAGAGAAAATGGTAGATTCGAGATTGGAGTACCACGGTAGGTCGGTTGATCACTGGATCACAAAAGATAATCTAACTTATGTAGCAAGTAGGGGTAAATCTCCCGCAACTGCAAAGAGACGACTAACATCCTATAATTAACTAGCCACGCAACCGCCTAACTAATTGTTTATCACCTAACAGATAGAATATCAACCGATTTCTAATCTAGAAGGTAATAGCATTAAGAATAGATGTTCCTACTCCTAGCGATTATACTCAAAACCTTGGTACATACAAACTAGCCTTATTTATTCCTAGTTAATCAGTTTGGTAACAACCG
Organism: Hypericum perforatum; assembly: GCA_012979155.1. Taxonomy (NCBI): domain Eukaryota; kingdom Viridiplantae; phylum Streptophyta; class Magnoliopsida; order Malpighiales; family Hypericaceae; genus Hypericum; species Hypericum perforatum. Next base: position 16,248 of record SOPF01026744.1, on the reverse strand, counting down.
TTCCTCGCAAAATTAACCTTGCTCCTAGTTTAATTCCTACCAGCGACCGCTAATCAGGAATCGATGGCAAATCAGTTCTAAAATAGACTCACAACCGCAAATCATTCAAGAACAAGAATAAGCACAAGGAAATAAATAAATGCTACTGAATTAAATTGAACAACCAAGATCCTCACAACCAAAACCTGGGTCTCCTCCCTCGAATTAACCTAGAGGATTAGTTGCTCATAGTTCTAGTAAATAAAAATAGGGTTCTGTTCTTTGGAATGCCAAAATTCTCTAAAACCTCCGTCTAGAGTATTTTTATAAGTCCTAATAACTCAGAAAACCTACAAGGGTCGTCCTCCATGTAATTTACAATATTGCCCCTAAATTTCTGCAATAGTCTCCTATCAGATCAGTCTTCAGTGTTTTGACCATAACTTTCTCTTCCGAACTCCGATTGGTACGTTCTTTATATGGATAGAAAGAAGAAAGAAAGATCTTCAATTTTTCTTCATGATAATCTTCCTCAAATTCTGCTCCGAAACTGACTAAAATGCCCTTCCAAGACAGCTATCCCTGCTAGACTCCTCCTTCATGCAAGATTCCTTTCTAAATTCGCCTCTTTCCCTATAATTTAGTATAAAGAGCCCATTAGTCACCTAAAACTCAAAATATAACTAAAATAATACTGAACTAAAGATAAAAGTATAAAAACAACTCAAAATCCTATGCGTTTAATGCATATTTTAGACACACATCAAACATCCCCACACTTAAACTTTGCTTGTCCCCAAGCAAGACTCGATCTAAGACATAAAATCAAAAGACAAAGACTCAAAAGAAAATAAAAGAAAACACATAACACATACACATGAAATAGATATTGGCAACTTGAGCACTTACATTTTAACCATACTGAATCAATAAACTATTAACAACAGACTATCCCTAGAAATTCCAATGCCAAGTTAATTTTGTAATTCAAGTCTAGCCAACAAATCAAACTAGTTCCCCATAATTTTAAGCATTCAAAAGTGGTGAAGACCACTAGAGACTCAACATCAATAAGCACAAGGCATGACTGGATATTAAGGCACTTATAGTGTTGTTTAGCTTGGCCTCATCCCAAAACATTTTAGGTCAGCATGGTTAGCACTAAACTTGCATGGCACTTGGGACTTCACTCTTGGATGTCAATAGGCCAGAGTTTACAACTTTTTGTTGCTCCAGTTACACCTATAACTATCCTCAAGCTCCATCCTAAATAGGCCGAAGGCAACATCAACTCCAATTATTTACCTGACTACTGCTTTCCCGCCAGCATTCTTTCTCATTCCACCTTGCATTCCACATTCCACATTTCAATTTTCTTTCCTTTCTTTCACATCCCTTAAGAACATTTTTTTAGGGTAAATTACATCTGGCCCCTTCTGGTTTAAACAAATAGACGATTTCTCCCCTGTATTTTGCAAACTGATTAAAAACCCCTCTTAGTTTGGACAAATTATACGATTTCCCCCCTCTTGCCGGAACCGGAGCATTTCTCCGGCGAGAGGACACGGGAAATGTCAAAAATACCCCTCCACTAACAAACAAAAAACACCCTATTCTCTTTCCTCTTCTTCTTCCTCCTCTCTGCTCCTTCTTGAAACCCAGGAACTTGAAAGAACAAAATCCCTATGAACAACTTACAATCAAATAAATTATCTAATGCCTAAAAGGACTCCATAATTAACCTCCAGAAAAAACGAGAAGCTCAAAACTTAAATAGGTTGAACACCCTTCCTCATTCTCATCGATTTGCAACGATTAAAACCAAAAGAAAACTTGAACATATTCCCACCCAGAAAAATCAATTACTTATGTCCATGTCTACTTTCATTGTGTTAATCAAATTACAGATTCCCATCCCTGCGACATCAAGCTTTCGTTGTCTCCATTTGGAATCTAAAATAGGGTTTCGATTTTGTATTGATAATGGCAACGGGATCCGGCACTATGGGGAATTCTGCGATGGTTACGACAATAGAGGCGACGCCATTAGGAATTGGACGGAGCAAAATCGGTCTTTGCTGAGGAAGCCTCTGGCTCCGCCACGTCATCCTCGTCTTCTTCCAGATGTACGTCCCCGTTAGCGGTCTCCGCTGGGTTCGACGGTTTAGGAATTGGACAGAGCAGAAATCGGCCTTCACCGAGGAAGCCTTCGGCTACGCCACGTCGTCCTCGTCTTCTTCTAGGTGTACGTTCCTGTCGACGATCTCTGCTGGGTTCGACGGCATTAGGAATTGGACGGAACAGAAATCGGTCTTTGCCGAGGAAGCCTCTATTGGAGGAGGAGGAAGGACACGAAGAGAATATGGGGAAATTGTTCGGACGAACTTGTGCTTGTCGTCGTCTTCTTCCTTGGTGTTAAGGGTGTTGGTGTTGAGCTTCTCTTGCTACCGAATTTGCTAGAAGGAGAGCAGCTTCCCTTTGAAGAAGAGTTTATCGGCAGTTAACATATTGATTTTAGAATTTGAAATTTAGGCTTCTCGTTGATTTTAGAATCTGGGTTTCTCGTTGATTTTGGAATTGGAAGGAATTTGAAATCTGGGTTTCTCATTGATTTTGGATTTGGAATTGGATCCTTCTCTTTGAGAATTTGTTTCTCAGAAATTGGGTTGGATGAGTTTTTGGTTGAATTTGATGTTCTTGGTTGAGTTTTTTTTAATTGGTTGAGTTGAAGAAGATGAAGTGGTAAGAGGAGAAAGAAATTTTTTTTAGAAAGGGTAATTTTGATATTTCTCGTGCCCTCTCGCCGGAGCAATGCTCTGGTTCCGGCAAGAGGGGGAAAATCGTATAATTTGTCCAAACTAAGAGGTGTTTTTAATCAGTTTGCAAAATACAGGGGGAAATCGTTTATTTGTTTAAACTAGAGGGGGTCAGATGTAATTTACCCTTTTTTTAAAACATAGAAGGGCAGCAAGTTTTTTTCGGTTAATCCTCACGCAAGTTAGCTAAAACATTTTCATGATACAAGCGAGAGTTGGTTACTACAGCCGTGCTACCTGAATTCTCTCAAGTGTTCTATCAGTCTTGTACACTAGTGGTTGCTTAATCCAATTATGAGATTTTTGAAAAGCAAGAACTAATTCTCAATATGGGCTTTATCATATCCTTGCTAATTTTATCCTAGCATGAGCTTTTCTAGGGATCTTAAGTTACTAAAGGTTCAAAAATTCAAGGTTGCAAGTTCACGCACGTAGTTGCCTTGACACACAAAACAAGCTAAAGTTTACCTAAACATCCCTACACTTAGAGAACAACATGTCCTCATGTTATAGAGCGACCTAAAATTAAAAAAATTAAGAGTAAAAGAAAATACAAAAGACAGACAAGACATACAAGAAAAGAAAACACAAAACACAAAAGAGAAAAAAAATAATAATAATAAAGCAAATGAGTTTAGGATTTAGGGACTCCCTCACCGTTCATATAGTGAGGGTGAAATTTGCGTATAGTCGGGTTGTACGCAACAAAGGTGAAGCAAAGATGTGACATAGGTTTGCTCACGCTCTATGTTGGTTAGACGTATCTTCAAATCACTGAGCTCAGATTGCACGTAGACAGAGTGCTCCTCCATTTTAGCTAGCAGCGTGGTCAAAGTAGTGTGTATAGCTCCTTCTGTAGCCGTAGATGGAATTGTGATTGAATTCTCCTTTGCTCCAGTGCGCTTTTGTTGTGTTGTTAATGCTTGCGAACAACTCCTCTCTTTTGCGTCAATTAGTTTTCCAGTAGTAGTCATGATTTCTGCGCGGATGAGAGTACCGTGAGTGATATGGCCGTGAGCTAGTGGTCGGGAGATTGTAGCAGGAAACACATCAAAAACTTGGCAAGACCAGTGGCAAAATGTCCTAGGCCAATGACAGTGTTCGATCAAGTCAATGTATTGTGCATCGCTTGAAAAATGTGGTATGTGGTGTTGATCGGCTTCTTATCCTGCAAACATGTAAGCAAAAACAACTCTGGACCGAAGACTTTATTGCTCTCCTTCTTTCCATAAATTCCATGACACATAAACTTATGTAAAAGTAGATATGCACGGTCAGTGATGAATCCATTAGAAGGGTTGGTCATGCAAAAAATTTCTAAGCCAGTCAATTTACACCAACTCTTTTTCTCATAAAATGTTGAAGGAATTTTAGCACAACCATCTTTGTGAAATCCGAAAGCTTTATGCATGATGGTGTTGTCAACCCTAAAATCATGTCCATTCAAACGACATTGGATAACTTGTAAATCATCATCAATCTTTAGGGTTGTGAAAAATTCTAATGTAAGAGACTCGTAAGTCTCCAACGGTTTTGCAAGAAAGTGTGTCCATCCAAAAATTTCACTCAATTCGTTGATTCTAGTTTTCAATCCAATATACTCTAGCATATGATAATCAAACCATTTATTTGACACAATTTTTCTAGAAGATAGGGATTGAAAACGTTTATCCTCGACATCATCGCGGATAAGAAACGGTGTCTTGTACGTGTCACGAAGGTCGACTTATTGTGAGATTGGATCTACTTCTCGTTTTCGCTTGCCGTGACTTGCTCGAGAAACTATGTGCTTCTTTGGAGGCATCGCTATGTGGAGAAGAAGGATCGGAAAAAAAAATTGAGTATCTTGAATAATTGATGTGTGATCTTGTTCCTGGACAAAATCCACAATAGACAAATCAATTAAATATAATGAGTATTTGATTAGGAAGGACTTGAAAAACAGAAAAGAGGAGTTTAATTAGGAGATGCAATCTCAGTTCAATTAGGAAAGGAAAAAAATTCGGTTCCTATATTTTCTCGGATGGAGAAACTTGGCTCCGAGAAACTCTCATAATGTCGTGTTGCGGTCGTACTCTGTCCCGAGGTGAGCTTCTCGCGGCAAGGAGAGTGGAAATTGCCTGTTCACTTCGCAGCGAGATGCTCCACTTCATAGCTTGGGAAGGACAAATTGGCTGTCCACTTCGCCGCTTTGTTGATTTTGTCTCTACGAGAGGAATAAAATAATGGAGCTTCCTTGGTGTTCACAGAATTCTGTCTATTGCGATTTTTTGAATTTTTTTCTGAATATATATATATATCGAAAGAAATGGAGTAGACCCAAATAGATAGCAAAAACTAAGCATGTAATAAAAAATAAAAATAAAAATACTAAATTGGGTTGCCTCCTAATAAGCGCATGTTTAACGTCAATAGCTTGACGATCAGTCGGGATTACTCTGTAGTGTAGATTGGGAGTGCAAGGTTCATGGTCTCATCTGGTATTCCTACAAAATTCTCAACAAAATGTTTAAGACGATGTCCATTGACTGTAAGAATTTTGTTCGTGTGCATATTCTGAATTTCAACCACTCCATTATGGAACATTTGAAGCACAATGAACGGACCAGTCCAGCGAGATCGAAGCTTACCAGGCATAAGTTTTAATCGTGAATTAAAGAGCAGTACCTTTTGGCCCACAGTAAAAGTTTTGCAAAGGAGCAATTTATCATGTAAAATTTTAGTACGCTCCTTGTATATTGTCGCATTCTCATAGGCTTCCAGACGAATCTCCTCCAATTCTTGCAGTTGCAATTTGCGTTCTTCCCCAACCAGTTGAAAATTCATGTTGCATTGCTTGACTGCCCAATATGCTTTGTGCTCAATTTCTACAGGTAAGTGGCAAAATTTTCCGAATACCAAGCGGTAAGGAAACATACCTATAGGTGTCTTGTATGCTGTGTGGTAAGCCCATAGAGCATCATCCAAATGTAAGCTCCAATCTTTACGTGTGGGGTTTACTATTTTCTCCAATATTTGCTTCACCTCTTGATTGGATACCTCAGCTTGTCCATTGGTTTGAGGATGGTACGTGGTAGCAACGCGGTGGTGCATACCATATCTCTTCATAAGTGCTTCAATTGTGCGATTGCAGAAATGAGTTCCTTGATCGCTATGATCGCTCGTGGAATGCTGATGAGTGCCTAAAACACTCATTCGTTGTGTTTATTTCTTAGGATCTTTTTAGACTTTTTAGGACGTTTTAGTCGTTTTTTTGTCGTCTTGCTTTAGTTTTTGTTCTTTGTGATTTTGTGCGAGTTTATGCTTTCTTATTATGTTTTTGTGCTTTTAGGAGCTTATTCTTGGACTTGAGGAGGAAGAGTGGTCGACGGAGCTAAGGCATGGGCAAAATCAAGGTCGTAAAAGCAAGAGGTGCAAGTCTGATGGACATAGCGCGCGCAAGGAATTAGTGGCGCACGCCATTGATGAACGACAGATGCGAACGACCAGACTCAAACGACACAGACGCGAACGACCGAATGTTTGAAGAACTGGCGCGCGCCAGTCAGGAGTGGCGCGCGCCAGTGACAGACAGTGACTGAACTTGGTCATCCCACTTGCTCAAACTGAAGGGAAACATGTGGGGAAGCCAAGACACTCGGGGATTAACTTCTTGTGAGGGTGGCAGACACTTGAGGAAGTCATTGGAGGAGTAGTTAGGATATTAGAATTAAAAACTAATTATCTTTGCTTTTGACTTTGGACTTTTGTAATTTTTTGGTAATTTTGGTAAGGGAGAGATTGGAGAGAAGGGGGACACACAAAAATAGACAGAAAAAGAGACACTCTCTCTCTCTCTCTGCCATGGACTTGAGGAAAGGAAGAAGAAAGCTTCCTTGAACTTTGTTAGCTTTCTTCTCTTTACTCTTCATTTTGTTTTTAATGTTAAGTATGATGTTCTTGTTTATATTTGAGTTTCCATCAAGTATGTGTGAGTAGTTGATTTTGTGAGTTTAGGACCTAAAAACTAACATGTAATCAGTTAATTCAAGGGGTGAAAAATGCATGTGAATATGTTCTAGTTAATGGACTTAAGGCTTAATTATGGATTTGCTAAGATTTCGATCATACTAGTTTTTGTCATTGACAACGATTTAGACTAGTTGGCTGTGATAAAATCTAAGTATATAACCATAACTATGAACTTAGCTAAAACTTGAGACCGAAAGGAGAGGGAATTAGCTTAAAAGTTATCTAGATGACTAGGTGCTTAATTAATGAGAAATCTACTTAAGTACTCAGTTATCCACTGAGTAATACTCATAATTTGTTCTTAGCTTAGTTTGAATCAATTAGTGGGGTCGAAAGAACATCTAATTGGTTTAAGTTTAGCTAATGTTCAACTTAGACAAATCTAGCGCGAAGGTGTAGGTTTGTTGCTCTTGGAACACTCGGATCATATACGAACTTAATAAACCCCCTGAGTTGATTGATTTCATGTGTTTGACTGGTTCTGAACTCACTTTTAGTAAAATTCGCTAAATCAGATTGTAAGTTGTTTGTTTTGAACTTTTGAAGACTTTTCACTTGTTTCAACACTTTGGTCTTTAATTTAGAAGTTGTTAGTGTTATAAGTCAACCAATCTTCATAATTTACCCCTAAACAAGTTCAGAAACCAATTACGAAGCCTAGAAACTAGTTTCCCTGAGGATCGACATTACCGGACTTGCTTAGTGCTACTGCTGTTGAAAATTGGCGCACGCCAGAGAGTATTTGCGCGCGCCATTGTTCTTCTGAAGAACATTGGCGCACGCCAGAAATTATTTGCGCGCGCCAGTGCAGACCAAACTCTGGTCCGCACTTTGCTTGACACATTTGGAGCACGCCAAAGACACTAGTGGCGCGCGCCGAAGGGTGGCAGGAGACAAAAAGAAAGAAAATCTTCACGCACAAATCAACAGCACACTTCGGACAAGCACAAAAGGAAATCCGCATTCAAGTAACTACTGAAAGAAGTGAATCAAATTTGGCGCCGTTGCCGGGGAAGCTGAGTAAATAGTGCTCGATTTAGTGAACGAACTTGGTTAGGAAATTTTAATTTTTGTTTAAGTAAAAAAAAAAAACCAAAAAAATTAGGGATAATTTTTAGTTACTTGCAAAACAAGTTACGTGCATGCCCTTAACCAGATCCACTAAAAATCTTCCATTAGAATTTGAAGTGGATATTACTCGATTTGAAAGGACATTGCGTAAGAAGTTAAGGGAAGAAAGGATGGATCAACGACAAGAAGGACAAGGAGCTGAGGCTCAAGCACCTCGACAATCTCTATTGGACCATGGAAGACCGACATATGAAGGAGCAAAAACAGGAATCCAGCATCCAGCTATTGAAGCTGATCACTTTGAAATTAAGACGTCAGTGATTCATATGCTTCAAGCATCAAGTCAGTTCTATGGATTACCTAATGAAGATGCAAATGACCATCTTGGAAACTTCATGGAATTAGCTGATAACTTCAAGTATCAAGGAGTTTCGGATGATGTCGTTAAGATAAGAATGTTTCCATATACACTTAGGGATAAGGCCAAACTGTGGTATAAGCAACTCAAGGATACTCCAATAACTACTTGGGCTGAACTTGCAAATGCTTTTCTGGATCAATATTTCCCATACTCAAGGACAAGTAAGTTAGTCAAGGAGATCACAAATTTTGAACAATATGAAGGAGATTCTTTGAGTGAAACTTGGGAAAGATTTAAGGGATTGCAGAGGAGTTGCCCACACCATGGTTTATCGAAGGAGACCTTGCTTAAAACTTTTTATTTTAGCCTTTCACCGACAACAATGGGAACTGTAGATGCTGCTTCTAATGGGAATTTTCTGAGAAAGGAAAGAGATGAAGCCTACCATATTTTGGAAGAGTTGGCAGCAACGAACAGAATAATCGCAAATGAGAGAAAAAAACAGCCAGTCAGAGAGCTTAGAGAACTAACTGAGCGAAGTGAGAAGAGAGGAATGATTGAACTTGATACTTCCTCGGCATTACGAGCTCAGGTAGATTTAATGGCAAAACAGTTACGTGACTTGACCTATAGCAAGGTTGATGCTGTTGCTATTCAACAAAATTGTGAAGCATGTGGCAACATTGGCCACGACATTAGTCAATGTGCAATGATGAACCAACAAACTGAGCCAGTCAATTTTGTTAGTGGTCAAGGACAAGGAGGAAACAGGATGGGGAACAATCCATATTCTTCAACATATAATCCTGGATGGAGGAATCATCCTAATTTCTCATGGAAAGATAGGAGCAACGACGATAACCTGGCAATTGTTCCTGATAAAGGACTACCATTACGTGCACCACAACAAGGACCACCTGGTTTTCAACCACGTGGATTTTTGGGAGAAAGAATGGGAGCCCTAGAGGAAAGATTTGATAAGGTAGAGAAATTTATCCAACAGACCGGAGAGTCATCTACTAACCAAAGCCAAATCTTGAAGGCCTTAGCAAGCCAAGAGGCAAGGCAAAATAATTTGGAACAATTCCTTAGGGGGCAATCAACTGCCATGCGAAACATGGAAATACAACTTGGGGAAATTGCAAAGGCAAATGCCCAAAGAGCTTCAGGTTCACTCCCTAGTTCTACTGAAGAAAATCCTAGAGATCACGTAAATGCTATCGCTTTGAGGAGTGGTAAAGAATTAGCATCTCAAACAGTCAACAAGAAGGCTAAAGAAAGTGAAGTGGTGGACTCTGACCAAGAAAAGGTTGATGATGTGGTGGAAGAGAGAGTTGTGGTAGAAGAAGAAGTTTACGTATCACCACCCCCAATGATTCCCATTCTACCTTATCCACAAAGGGTAAAGAGAAAGTCGGGAATGGATGAGAAATTTCTCCGCTTTATGGAGAAAATGAAGGATATTCAGATAAGCGTCTCTTTTCTTGAGATGCTAGATCAAGTTCCGCACTATGCCAAGTTTCTAAAGGAACTAGTCACAAACAAGAGAAAGTGGGAAGACAAAGAGACAGTCGCCCTCACAGTTGATTGTAGTTCCCTAATTTCGAAAAATCTTCCTACAAAGCTAAAAGATCCAGGGAGTTTTACTATTCCTTGTTTTATAGGTGAACTCGAGTTTTCCAAGTGCTTATGTGATTTAGGCGCAAGTATCAACTTGATGCCTCTATCTACATTCCAGAAACTAGGATTGTGTGAAGTTAAGCCAACTTCCATGCTACTTCAGTTGGCAGACCAAACAATAAAGAAGCCATTCGGTGTGGTTGAGGATGTCCTGGTAAAGATAGATAAATTCATCTTTCCAGTTGACTTCGTGGTTCTGGATTTTCCTGTGAACAAGCTTTGCCCACTGATTCTTGGCAGACCGTTCCTTAACACGGCACACGCGTTGGTTGATGTTCATAATGGAAAATTGGTCCTCCAAATAGGAAAGGAGAAAGTTGAGTTTAGAATGAACAGTGTTATGCGTCATCCTCTTGATGAAGAGATATGCATGAGGATTGATGTTGTGGAAGATTGTATCCTCGAGTTTTGTAAGAAAAATATCTCAAAAATAGAGGATACAGAAGAAGAAGAAGAACCACATGAAGAAGTGCAGAATGGGGAACAAGTGAAGGAGGAAGTTGACAAGAATTGTTTACTTGAGGAATTGGAAATTCAGTTGAAATATCGAACTCCACCCTCAATTGTGAAAGCTCCATCCTTGGAATTAAAAGAGTTACCCTCGCATCTAAGATACGCATTCTTAATAGAAGGAGGGAGATTACCGATTATAATCTCAAACAAGCTATCAAAGGATGAAGAGGAAAGGGTGCTAGCAATAGTAAACAAGCGGATAAAGGCCATTGCTTGGCAAATTTCTGACATTAAGGGTATAAGCCCAGAGATTGTGATGCACCATATTCACATGGAGGATGGAGCAAAACCAAGGGTAGATCGACAAAGGAGACTTAATCCTAACATGAAGGAAGTTGTAAAGAAGGAGGTGATCAAACTCCTAGAAGCCGGAATTATTTATCCGATCTCGAATAGTGAATGGGTTAGCCCCATCCATTGTGTCCCCAAGAAAGGGGGAATGACAGTGGTAATCAATGACGAGGGGGAACTCATTCCAACACGTACTGTGACCGGTTGGAGAGTGTGTGTTGACTATAGAAAATTAAATGATGCCACACGAAAGGATCATTTTCCTCTTCCATTCATTGATCAGATGTTGGAGAGAATAGCGGGGTATTCTTACTATTGCTTTTTGGATGGTTACTCAGGGTACAACCAAATTGCAATATATCCCAGAGATCAAGAAAAGACATCTTTCACATGTCCCTTTGGTATTTTTGCATACCGCAGAATGCCTTTTGGATTAAGTTGTGCTCCGGCAACATTTCAACGTTGTATGGAGTCTATCTTTTGGGAGATGAATGAGAAGATTATGGAAATTTTCATGGATGACTTCTCTGTTTTTGGGAAAACATTTGATCAATGTCTAGAAAATCTTGACAAAGTTTTGGAAAGATGTGAGGAAAAGAATCTTGTGCTCAATTGGGAAAAGTGCCATTTTATGGTGGATGAAGGAATAGTTCTGGGGCACAAGATTTCGAAAGTTGGAATGGAAGTAGACAGAGCTAAAACAGATGCGATAGAGAAGATGAATCCACCAACAACAGTCAAAGGAATTAGAGCCTTTCTGGGTCATGCAGGTTTTTATAGAAGATTCATCAAGAACTTCTCTCTAATTGCAAAGCCTCTGACAAACTTATTAATGAAAGAAGTACCATTCAACTTTGATGAGGAATGTCAGAAGGCATTTGATGCCCTAAAGAAAGCTTTGGTAACAGCTCCGGTTATTTCATCGCCGGATTGGAACCTTCCATTTGAGTTGATGTGTGATGCAAGTGACCTAGCGTTGGGTTGTGTTCTTGGACAGAAGAAAGAAGGGAAGCTACATGTCATCTACTATGCTAGTAGAGTATTGGCAGGGGCTCAACTAAATTATACGACTACAGAGAAAGAGTTACTTGCGGTTGTCTATGCATGTGATAAATTCAGGGCATACTTACTTGGTTCAAAAGTGATAGTCTATACCGACCATGCAGCTTTGAAGTATTTATTCTCAAAGCAAGATGCCAAACCTCGTTTGATGCGCTGGATTCTGTTACTTCAAGAATTTGACTTGTCCATCAAGGACAAGAAAGGAGCTGAGAATTTTGTCGCAGATCATCTTTCTCGTTTAGAGAAAAGCGATGGAATGGAGAAAGATGGCAAGATTCAGGAAGAATTTCCTGATGAAACCATAATGACAATAAGTAGAGTGGAAGCCCCATGGTATGCGGATTTTGCCAACTTTTTAGTTGGAGAAATTATTCCTACAAACCTGAGTTATCCTCAAAGGAAGAAATTCCTAAGGGATGCTCAAATGTTTATTTGGGATGATCCATACCTCTTTAAGAGATGTAATGATGGGATGCTTCGTCGGTGCATTGCTGATTGGGAAATAGAAAATGTTCTAGAGCAATGTCACAATACTCCATACTCAGGTCATTATGGAGCAACAAGAACTGCAGCAAGGGTATTTGAGTGCGGATTTTATTGGCCCTACATATTTAGAGACGCACGTACCTATGTGGAAAAGTGTGATCGCTGCCAGAGGATGGGTAACATCTCAAAAAGAAACGAGATGCCGTTATCTGGAATTTTGGAAATTGAGCTCTTCGACGTTTGGGGATTGGACTTTATGGGACCTTTTCCTACATCGTATGGAAATAAGTATATTTTGGTTGGAGTTGACTATGTTTCCAAGTGGGTAGAAGCTTTAGCGTCACCTACAAATGATGCCAGAGTTGTTATCCGATTCCTTAAGAAACTCTTTTCGAGATTTGGTGTACCAAGAGTAATAATCAGCAATGGAGGATCACACTTCTGTAACAAACCATTCGAAGTCCTGCTAAAAAGATATGGGGTAACACACAAGGTGGCAACACCTTATCATCCCCAAACAAGTGGGCAAGTTGAGCTTTCCAACCGAGAGCTTAAAAAGATCTTAGCAAAGACGGTTGGATCGGCTAGAAGAGATTGGTCGAACAAGCTCGACGATGCCTTATGGGCTTATCGTACGGCATTCAGAACTCCGATAGGAATGTCGCCATATAGGCTTGTTTATGGCAAGGCTTGCCATCTTCCTGTAGAACTTGAGCATCGAGCATTTTGGGCCATTAAGACCCTTAACTACGATTACAAAAAGGCTGGTGAACGCAGAATTCTCCAACTTTCTGAGTTGGAGGAAATGTGTGACTTAGCATTCGAGAGCTCGAGACTCTACAAAGAGAGAACGAAAAAAAGACATGATGCCCGTATCGTCAGGAAAGATTTCAAGGAGGGGCAACATGTACTTCTCTACAATTCACGATTGAGACTTTTCCCAGGAAAACTCAAATCCAAATGGAGCGGTCCATACCTAATTGTTAAGGTATGTCCGTTTGGAGCACTTGATCTGCAAGACAGCAAAGGGATAGTCTTTAGAGTCAATGGCCAAAGATGCAAAATTTACCTGGGAGGAGACAACATTAACCAAATTGCAGAAGTGCGATTGGTTACTATGTTGAATGATACATAATTACAAAAGTAGTCAAGCTGAAGACTTTAAATTAGCATGTTTAGGTTTAGTAGGTTAATTTTAATTTTATTAGTATTTACTTCTATTATTTTACTAATTTAGACTATATATTTTCTTTTTCTTTTACATGCAGAATTACAAGAGAGGACGAAATGTTTTGCTCAAAGTATATATTACTAGTAAGTTTCCTAGTGAAAAATAAACTTCCACTAGAAATTTGCTTAGTTATTCTCCAAACAGCAAGAGAAACTTTGAGAATCGAGCGTCGTGACTTACGACATGCTAGTCATCCTTTACCCAAAGTGAGAACCGTGAAATTAAATGGTGGGTCTACTAGGCGTAACGCCAAGAGATTCGCTAGAAAAGGAACTAGTACATCATGGTACTCAGATTGTGAGGTGTGTCTGTTGAAACAACAAGAAGCGATGGATCAGTAAGAATCGTGTTTCTCTTTTACCTGTTAGAGTATAAAGAACAGGATGTTTTGTGTGAAGTACATATTGTTGCTTAGATTATTAATCTCGAAGAAAATTCCAATAGATATTTGTCTCGTCATTCTTAAACAAGCAAAAGAAACGTTGAGACTAGAGAGATGTGCAATGAATTTAGATAGACATTCTAGAGGAACATCAAAGTGTGCTTACAGACGTAGGATGGCGAGATTTGGTTTCTGTCACAAATGTGGGAAGTTGGAGCATGATGGTATTTGTAGCAAACATACTACAATTTCGCAAACCGAGAGAACTGTCTTGTTGCGTCAAGACCCCGTTAAGCTTCGTGCTGAAAGGGTTGCGAGACCAGGAAGTTCGTCTTGGTACGCGATTGAGGAGTTATGTGAGCGACGGATATCAAAGTTAAACCTTTGACGGTGATTGCATCAGAGAGAGTACTATACGCCAATCGAGCGACTGTGCTCATACATCGTGACCTTGTTAGGCTCTACGCCGAAAAAGTCACGATAATTGACAATCCGTCTAAGTATAACCCATCGGAATGGGGCGTCTGGTTTTCAAGCTTTCCAGGAACGCAGCGTACATAAAAGCCAAAAAAATCAAAAAAAAAAAAAAAAAAAAAAAAAAAAATTAGTTTAGATTTAATTTTATTTTTGTACCTTATAAGTTTGCAGTATGTATGTATTTAGTATAGGTATAGTACACCGTATATACGGCGTCCTAGGAACTGTTCATTCACGAAGAACAATGGCGCACGCCATATCAGTTGGCGTACGCCGTACAACTTGGCGCACGCCAGGTAGGGCAAATTCCGAACCTATAAAGTCTGAGAGGGCCGCATTGTGCCATAACTTCCAAGCACCAGCCACATTTTGCCAAATACACTTTCTCCACCCCACATCCGAAGTTTACGACCAACCATTACGAGCTTTTGCCCTTTCAACCTCTGACGGACACACGGCCGGAACGACTAAGACAATGGCGGACAAAGCAAGAACAAAACGCACCTTTTGTGAAGAAAGTGATAGGGAAATCCTTTTTCTTTTCGGTTTAATTGTACTTTTTTGGGTTTTCTTTATATATTTTGCTTTAAATTTTGTTCCATAGATTGTCATTGCCACTTTCAGTGTTGATTGAATAAAAATATGTGTTTTCGTGTGTTAGTTTACTCGTTTCTGTGAACTTTGTGCTTACGGCCAATCGAAATGGTGATTTCCCTACTAATTTGCGCACCAAAGACTGTTCTGGCGCACGCCAGAAAATAGTGGCGCGCGCCAGAACCATCCGCGAAAACATGGTCGACAACTCGGGCTATATTGGCGCGCGCAAGAAATTAGTGGCGCGCGCCATGTCGCGGCAGAAAGGTTTAAAACCTCTCGGCCAAAACCCCAAAACTCACAATTCTCCAAAACCTAAAAATCCATTCACACAAAAACACTCAACCCTCACTTGCCCACTACTCAACAACCTTCCACCATCAAAACCCAACACTTTGCACCCTTTTTCAATGGCGGAAAGTTCACGTGCACAAAGAACAGGAAAGAGGGCAAGGACTTCCTCGGCACCAACTGAGAACCAACCCCTTCCGGACATCGCCGATCGTTACGACGCTCCTTTCTCTATCTTCAATGATAGGGAAGGGAGGAGGTATACCCATTTCTCTAAGATTCCTATTGTTAGCTATTTCAAAATTAATTGGGAGGATATGGAGCGATTAGGTCTAGAGGGAGATTTGAGGAATATGTTGCGTCGATTTGGTTGGAGATATTTTTCGGAGAGGACACTGTTAGGAAAGGAAGAACTTAGCTGTGAGTTCTTTAGCACTTTGACGATTGCTGGGAATAACGGATCGCTTAGTGCTAGGCTGTTCAATAAGGAGTTTACGTTAGATGAGGAAGAGTTTAACAGGATTTTTCATTTGCCCACTGGAGGTACATCGTTGAACTTCTCACCTACTAGCCTTGCTCATCAGGCATGGCACGAGCTTACAGGGTTTGAGCATTATGAGGCGGGGAAGGCTCCTAGTTCGTTGATTAGGGACCCCTGCCTTGTTCTTGCTCATAGGTTCATGAGTCTTGCATTTAGCGGGCAGTGGGAGGAGTCGAAGGTTTTTCGTCCGCAGTTATATGCTCTTTATTGTTTGAGTCATGATCAGCCATTTAGCATTTGGTTGATGGTCATAGACGTGTTTAGGAGGATGATTACTGGTAGACCTACACGTCTTTATCTGGCTCATATTGTTGCACGCATTGCTCGTCACCTGTTTCCTGATGAGTTTTCAGAGTTTGAGGGAACTTCAGTAGATCCGTTGCCGCTCAATATCCAAAAGCTCAACAACAGCAAGCTCATCACAAAGACAAGGGCAAACGGAGAAACGGTGTACCGGTTCAA